>CM062812.1:314507382-314614882 GCA_031772625.1 Pinus tabuliformis | reverse complement strand
ATGCTCTAATATTTGTTTCGTTCTCTTACTGCCAGAGGGGAAACTCACCCGATTCTGCTTCCCATATACACATTTTTCACAGAAATCAAAATCCAGAGAGCTATTAGTCATACCTTCTACCATTCCTTTACCATTAAGTATTCGAGGGCCCTTCTCTCCATTATGTCCAAGCCTTTGATGCCATTTCATGGTCTTTTCTCCAGAGACCACTAGATTTTCTGCTCTATTTTCAGGAACCACATAACTCTTAACCCATAAATAATAGTGCTACCCTGCAGTTTGTACAAAGTTCCAATCCAAACTCATATCAATACCAGTGCTCCCTGAACCATCTTGTAGGTATCCTTCTCAAACACTGTTTTTACACCTGCATCATCCAACTTGCTTACAGAAATCAGATTTTTGGCCAATGCAGGAATATTCAGAACACCCGAAAATGTTCTAATCCTTCCACCTTGTAAATCCAACTTAACTTTTCCATGACCAATGATTTTAGCCTTCCTGTCATCCCCCAAGAAGACATCACCCCCATCACATTTCTCATACTTGCAGAACCACTCTCTATGGGGAGTGAATGAAAGGATGCACCTGAGTCAATCAACCATGCCTCATGATCTACATGTGTACTTGAAGAATCCAAGTACACATCCCCACCTTCATTTGAGGTGGTTTTCATCTCTGCAGAAGGAGCATCATCAGATCCCTTTCCTTTGTGAGGAGCTTTAGATTTAGAGTCCCTTTTGTAGTGCCCTTCCTTTCTGCATTTCCAACACACATTTATAGGTTTTCCTGGAGATTTAGATCTCCCTCTAGACTTACATCTCCAACTCGATGACTTATTTTTGGTTTTGTTCTAGGACCTTCCTCCTACAGACAAGGCATCACCATTCCCGCTCTCCATATTTTTCCATCTCATCTCCTTCATCAGTAAGGATAAGACTATTTCATCAAACTGTAAGGAAGTTGCATTGCTACCTATTACAATAACTAGACTATCCCATGAATCTGGTAGAGAACACAACAAATTGATGCACTTATCTTCATCTGCAATTTTAATATCAACAAATAATAACTGACTTACCACAGTATTAAATCTGTTTAGATGCTCTGTCACCGAGTCTCCATCTTTCATCCTCAGGTTATAAAGTTTTTTTCGTAGGAACAGTTTATTCACCAGAGACTTAGATTGGTACAAACTCCCTAATGTAGGAATTTACAGGGTAAGTTCCTTAGATAGAACACCAAAGGACACCGCTCACAAACAGATCACAGATCAATACACCAGTATTTTGACGTGGTTAAAACCCTCAAAGAGGGAAACAGTCCACGGCCTGAGCCAACGCGGCCACTTCTGGCAATTTATTAATAAAAGAATGAAAATTTACATATGCTTCTCTCATAGACGGATTACCCTACAAATGACCCTCCATGCTCTTTAAATAGAGATCATGGACTAATCGGGTGTTAAGCCACGGATCAAGTGTCGGTAATACCGAGGAGAGAATGAACCGTCAGATCACTACATATCATTACCGTCAGATTGTAAGTTACAAAATGTACATAGTAAGTAAACACACTTTACCTAACTCTATACCTAACTCTATACTAGACCAAGTTGTACTTAACTATTTCCTATGTGTCGGAATATCCTAACATCCCCCCTTAAGAACAACTTGGGATAGGATTGAAAGATTTACAAATATGACACAATAGGAGAAGGAAGGAGGCACTAGAGCCTATCCCCCCTTAGTGACAACTTCCTGAACTCCAACCTTAAATTGAAGTTTAGTGAACTTCACCTCTGTGAGAGCCTTTGTAAAGATGTCTGCAACTTGATCATCTGTTGAACAATATTGCACTTCAAGAACATGGTCATGAATGAGATTTCTGATGAAGTGCATGTGCAGTTCAATGTGTTTGCTGCGCTGATGTTGGACTGGATCTTTGCATAGCTGAATGGCACTTTGATTATCACACCATAGTGTAGTCGGATGTTGCTGCTAAAAGCCAAACTCTTACAGGATCTGACAAAGCCACAAGGCTTCCTTACTAGCTTCTATGGCACCACGATACTTTGCTTCTGTTGAAGAAAGAGAAATGGCACCTTGTTTCTTGCAAGCCCATGTAATAGGTCTTGAACCAAGAGTGAACACATAACCTGCGGTAGACTTCCGATCATCAGGGTCACCATCTCAATTAGAATCAGTGAAACCAACCAATAGAGGAGCTGCTTTGGCACTGTAATGAATCCCAAACTGAACTATACCTCGAACATAACGAAGTATTCTTTTAGCTTCTTTCCAATGACTTTCACGTGGGTTTTGCATAAACCGAGTAACAAGGCCAACGACAAAGGAAAGGTCAGGACGAGTATGGGTTAGATACAAAAGTTTTCCTACAAGTTGACGGTATAAGGTAGCATCAACTTCAGGAGAAGTACAAGTGACTGAAAGTTTGACTCCAGACTGAAAGGGAGAAGGGGCTGGATTACAGTCTTCCATGTGAAAATGGCGTAGAATATCACAGGCATACTTGGATTGAGAAAGGGAAATACCTCCCTTGGATTGCAAGACTTGAAGACCGATAAAATAATGTAAGTGTCCTAAGTTTGTCTTTTCAAACTTCCTTTTAAGGCTAGACTTCACATGGTTTATAAGGTTGGGATCACTACCAGTCAGGATAATATCATCAACATAAAGAACAAGAATGATAAGAGACTTTCCCACTTTCTTGGTGTAGACAATATTGTCAGAATGACACCTATAGAAGCCAAATTCTAAAAGAAAGTTATCCATTTTGGCATACCAAGCTCGAGGAGCTTGCTTGAGACCATAAAGGGATTTCTTAAGCTGACATACAAGGCTGGAGTCTGTTTGTATAAAGCCAATAGGTTGTTCCATATAGATTTCTTCATGCAAGTCCCCATGTAAGAAGGCAGATTTAACATCCATCTAATGGACTTCCCATTTGAAAGAAGCAGCAAGGGAAAGAACAAGGCGAATAGAGTTCATTTTGGCAACAGGGGAGAAGGTTTCAGTGTAGTCAATGCCTTCAACTTGTGAAAAACCTTTAGCAACAAGATGAGCTTTATGTTTATCAACTTTCCCATCTGGTCCATACTTGGTTCTGTAAACCCATTTGCATCTAACAAGTTTTTGTCCCTTTGGTAGAGGAACAAGATCCCATGTATCATTTGCCAATAATGAATGATATTCTTCATTCATAGCTGCTTCCCAATCTGGATGGCTTGAAGCTTCTGCAAAGGTGTCAGGATCATAATTCACTGAAGCTTGAGCCAGTAAAGAAGAGGCTCTATCGAATTGAGAACGAGTACGTGGCTGATCTGTAGGATCACCGGCAAGATCACCTGCTGCATCCCAAGTAGCACGGACCCATTTTGGAAGCTAAGGAGCTGAAGGAGGATCCTAAGAAGGTGGGGGAGGATTTTCATCCTCGATTTCATCATCTGAAGAAGAAATACTTTCAAAAGTAGAAGAGATAGGGAGAGGTGGCACATCCGCCGAACTAGGCTCGCAGGCTGATATATTTTCGACAAACTTTACATCTCTTCTAATGATAACATTTTTGGACTTAAGTGGAATAAGTCTATATCCTTTGACATCTTCAGAATATCCAACAAAAATACATTTTTCACTCTTAGGTTCTAAAGCTTTATGTTTCTCATCTGGAATATGGGCCCATGCTTCACTTCCGAAAACACGAAAGTGACTTACATCTAGTTTGATTGAGCTCCATGCTTCTTCTGGAGTGATATTCTTTAAAACCTTAGTAGGAGTGTGATTTATTATGTAATTTGCACAGTTAATTGCTTCTACCCAATAATTAAGACTAAGTCCTTTAGATTGAAGCATACAATTAGCCATTTCCTTTAAGGTGTGAATCTTCCTTTCAGCTACACCATTTTGTTGTGGAGTATATGGAATAGTATGTTGCATTTGAATTCCATTCTCAGTGCAAAAGTTGATGAATGTGTTTTCAACATATTCTCCACCATTATCAGATCTTAGCTTAAGAATTTGATGCCCAGATTGTTTTTCAACAAAGGCCTTAAAGGCCAAGAACATGATAAATACTTCACTCTTGAGTTTTAAGAAGTATACCCAAGTGCGTCTGGAGAAATCATCAATGAAAGTTAAGAAATACTTGTAGCCAGAGAATGAAGCAACTGGAAGTGGACCACATAAATCACTATGCACGAGCTGTAAAGGGGCTGAGGCGTGCCAAGAGGCACGTTTTTCAAAACTATCCCGATGATGTTTTCCGAGTACACATCTGGAACAAACACCATCTCTGCAAGATACCATTGGAAGACCTGTCACCATATTTTCTTTACATAGATTCCGAAGAGAGCGATAGTTTAAGTGACCAAATCGCTCATGCCAAAGTTTGCTCACTTCATCATTATGAGCAACAAATACTGAGGGAAGATTTGATGACCCAAAGTTGTGAAACTTATACAACCTTGTAGAATCATCAACAATGCCAGTAGCTAAAATCTGTCTAGGATCTCTTAGGTCCTTAATTACAACATCGTGAGGTGAGAATTCAACGATTTTACCTTCACCTGAATGGGTTATCTGATATACAGATAGAAGGTTGCAGGATAAGGTTGGAACACATAATACATCATTAAACTGACCATTGTCTAGATGAACAGTTCCAGTCCCTACAACACTAAGAGATCTATCATCACCAACATATATATTTTTGGTGTTACAATCATTTAAAGAAGAAAACATGGCTTTGTTTTTGGCCACGTGATAAGAAGCTCCAGAATCAATGAGCCACTCATGAGAATGAGAAGAAGAAGATACATTTAGTGCATAGCCAGACCGAGATGCTTGACAACCACATGCAGAAAGTGCCATTCTTGAAGATGAAGTTGAAGTTGAAGATTGCTCCAAATGGATGTTATGCTTCTTCATTGCTGCTTCCAAGGCTTCCATCTTCTTAAAGCATTTGGATTCTAAGTGGCCATCTCGCTTACAAAAGTTGCAATGTCTATCAGTCTTCTTCCATTTGTTTTTATTTGTCTTATCATTTTGTTGAAATGATTTTTCATTTTGAGGCTGAAATTGCTTAGGACCCTTGTTTGGTTTAGGACCATTCTTTTTAGGATACAACTTCTTAGGATTCTTTGGATTTGGTTGCTACTGGGCGGCTAACGCTTTCTTAGAAGATTTTCCAAGATGAAGAAGACCAAGGTGTAAGAGTTTTTCTTGTTCTCTTATTAAAGAATCACAAAAGGAATCAAAGGAAGGGGACTTGTAGGTTTGTCCTTGAGAAATGAAGGCTTCTCTTCTAGAATGGAAGGTGGAAACAAACACAAAATAGGCTGGTCCCAACTTAGTAAGAATGGAGTAGATAAGGCTACTATCTTCTTTCTTAACCTTAACACCTTCCAAGAGAAGGCTAAGGGTCTTGAACTTGGACAAAAAATCTTCAATGCAAGAAAAATTATTGGGGTCCAATGTAAGCAATTCATTTTCAAGTTGATGGGCTTTAAGTTCATTTTTAATTCCAAAGACTTTAGTAATCTGTTTCATTGCTTCATCAGGAGTATCAAGTTCTGCAATATGGAATCTAAGATTTGGAGAAATAGACATCCCTATCAACCCACGTGCTTGGTCTTGTCTATTTTCCCATTTAGCTGCCTTGTCTTCATCTTTCAATTTGGTCTCTTGGCATGTGGCTATTCTGTAAAGACCTTTACTTCTAAGTAAATCCATAATGTAGGACCACCATTGGAAGTAGTTGGTGCTGTCAAGAATAACTTGGCATGGACTTTCCATTTAAAAAAAAACTAAAGCTATAGATGCTGAAACTAAGTGTTTCAGTGGAAAGATCTTGAAAAATTAGGCTGTTTAAAAAAAAACGGTTCTGAAAACGGCTTCCGGATGAAGAGGTTATGGCTTTTTGAAGAAAATTTGATGACGTAACTGACAAAGTGCGGGAATGTGCGGAAATGAAAAATCCGCCCCCACAAAATCGAGACTTGAACCCAAGACCTCTACTCTCATAAATTAGCTTTGCACCAAGTGGGCTATCCAAAAAGTTTGAGAGAGAGAGAGAGAGAGGTTGATGCTTTGGGTTGCGTGCTTGCTTTGAGAAAGCTCTTTTTCCCTACAAAACAAAAAACACAAAACCCAACACGGACATACAAGAAAAACGAACCTTGCAGCTCGAAGTTAGCTTTAGTCGGAAACTAAATATTTTCAAAAACGAACCTTGCGGCTCATAGTTAGCTTTAGCTGGAAACTAAATATTTTCCTCAATGTTTCTGATTTTCCGAGATCACACTAAGGCGCAATGGAAAAGAGCATACGCATGATAAAAATCCTTCCTTTCTGTTTCTGATTTGCCCAGATCACACAGAGTCGTAGGGCAAAGAGCATACGTAGAAATGAAAGGTATAGATCCGGTAATAAAAAAGGCTAAATAAACCGAAATCAAAATAAACAGAGAGAAAATGACTGTAAACTGAAAATAAACACTGTATACCTCCAGATCTTAAAAATGACGCAGCTAGGGCTACCAGAAACCTTTTCGCGTGAAACGAAAGGGGTTCCTCACTGGAACAGATGCTCCCAACACAACAGAGCATTCCTCTCAGCCCGAAAGTAGTCAGAAACAGTAGATCTAGGAAATAGTAGTCGGATGTAGTTCTACTGGCTTCAGATTTGGATCACCAACGGACGCGGCCCTCAAATAGCTCTGATACCATGTAGGAATTTACAGGGTAAGTTCCTCAGATAGAACACCAAAGGACACCTCTCACAAATAGATCACAGATCAATACACCAGTATTTTGACGTGGTTAAAACCCTGAAAGAGGGAAATAGTCCACGGCCTAAGCCAACGTGGCCATTTCAGGCAATTTATTAATAAAAGAATGAAAATTTACATATGCTTCTCTCATAGACGGATTACCCTACAAATGACCCTCCATGCTCTTTAAATAGAGATCATGGACCAATCGAGTGTTAAGCCACGGATCAAGTGTCGGTAATACCGAGGAGAGAATGAACCGTTGGATCACTACATATCGTGACCATCGGATTGTAAGTTACAAAATGTACATAGTAAAGAAACACACTTTACCTAACTCTATACTAGACCAAGTTGTACTTAACTATTTCCTATGTGTTGGAATATCCTAACATCCGCCCTTAAGAACAACTTGGGATAGGATTGAAGGATTTACAAATATGACACAACAGGAGAAGGAAGGAGGCACTAGAGCCTATCCCCCCTGGTATCCTAACACCTAACTTGTCCCACAAAGGCTTCACCATATCTTCCCCTAATACATTCAGAAATACTAAATTTGAGACACACAATCATATTGTGCTCTTTTCCTTCCGATCCAACTTCTTCCATTCTTCATCGGACACTCCCGTTGGTTTAGTACCCAGATCTACCACGATCCACTGATCTTTCTCTACCAGCAAATCCTCCATCTTGAGTTTCCACAACTCAAAACTCTGACCATTAAGTTTCTCGATCTCTATCTTTCCACTGCTTGCCATCTTCTTTCACCACTAGAATCGATTCCGCAGATCCCCCATTGAACAGGGTCTACCATAGGCCCGAGTGAAACCCCTCAGCAACAAAGGCGTCCCTTGAAGCCAAAAAAGCTTTGATACCAAATGCAGGTTTTATTGTTGTACATAAATTACCTGCATACGAATTCTAAAACATAGAAAATAAATAATAGCGAGAGCATAACACATAAAACAAATATAAATAGAGATTTTCCTCTAGATCCCAAAACTGAGACTACCAGATTGATTTTTCATTATATTCTTTTCAATGTTACAATACATATATATACATGTTGAAGCATCCAATACCATGGACCAAAAACCATCGCACCCAAAACCATGTGCGAAAACCATGCACAAAAACCATAGGTAGGTCCACCCACCTAATATAGGGTCCAAATTATTTTTCCTCGGGGCGCTGCCCTGGACCCCATAGAGGGGGGCTAACTGCCCCACTCAAACCCCCTATGATCCTCCCACTGCACAATCGGCGTAACGAAGGGGGGGCTCCGCTGTTCCCCCCCCCCCCCTCTAACCCTGGGGTAAACTAGGTGGGCTAGTCATGGAAAGAATATAACACAACCCAACAGCTTCAACTTCTGCTGAGAGTCACCTGCAATCTTGAAATATAAAAGTCAAATGATATTTTATAACTTTGATTAATGAATTGATCTGATTAGGTAGGAAATAATGCTTTAATTCTCTGTTATTCACCAGTCCACTCGGAAGCTCTTCTCCTTTCTAATATGAAAAAATGAACGTATTATTACCTCTCAAAGCATCAATATTAAAATTCCCTTTCCATAAGTTATCAAATTTACCATGTTTTCCCTTATCCTCATTTCTGGAATCCCATTTCAAAACAAGATCGTTGAGTTGAAAATCATTGGCTTTAGTCCTTCTTATAGACATATTTGGGCACTGCAACACCAATCACATATGTCCATAAACCAAGGGCTTCTAAGTCCTTAAAAGTGTTGTTTCATACCCTAAAGGAGCAAGGTCAGCTAATTACATCATCTCCTAGAAGTTCTCCCTGAAAAACTACTCAAAAATGGTCAAAAGTGGACCATACAGACTACTCAATGCTAAGGGTGCGATGCATCTCACCTACCACATGAAAAAAGTGTGATGCATACTAAAAATCCCTTCTGTAGGGTGCGATGAGTGAGACCAGAAAAATGGCAGAGGTAGTTGGCTAGGTGGAAACCAAGAGAATCTTCTAGAAACTGCCCATTTGACACTTGCCTCTCTGAATTCGCCCAGGGATGAGTAAGAGATCATGAATCTCCAAGTGGAACCAAGAACTGTTAGAGAGAAGACACTAATCAAAATCCCAGAAGCTGACTCACCCACCTGCAAACATCTATATATGGATCCCTCATCCTAGAGATCTAGGGGCTGGAATCTTGTATTTTGTAAGGAAGTGTTGTTGGTTTCTTTGTGTAACATTGTATTGTTGGGTGATATAAGCTTTTCATGAGGTGAAGAGGGCTTTCATGCTGGGAGGATGGCATTGGGTCAGACCAATGGGTTGTAATTCTCTCTTCTACTACTTCTATCAATAAAGCTATTTGAGTTTTCCTCCATATGTTTGTGTATCTCTGAATCTTGTCTTGATATATGTATTTGTATGGATAATATATATCTGAACCTATATTGTTTATAGTTATAGATCTCTATTCTTTGATGGTATCACGCTGCTTTGACTCCACGGGTGTTCTTTGAAGGAAGACAAGTGAGGAAAGAGTGGTGGATTTCTGTCAAAGGAGGGAGGAAACAAGCAAGGAGCCAAGTGAAAGACTGTGGTTGGTACTCTCTGCTTCTCTCTCATCTATCTCTCATAAAGGAAAACACAAGTAACTTTAGTTTGTTTGTTCCTAAGATAGCTACCCATCTTAATGGGACTAGCAGCTCTGAATGGACACTAGTTTTCCCGATAAAAAAATGCCGACTCCACTAGGGAGCGAATAGTTTGTTTGCTTGTTTATATTTGTTTGCTTTATAAACTATAGATGGAGCCTGAAGTTAAGCTCGCTAGCCTTCGAACTGCATTTTCTATGCAAGTGCAAAGTACATCAATGGTGGTTCAGTCCATCTCTGGGTTTTGTTTATAAACTGAACAACCAACTTGGAAACATACTAAGTGCGCTGGTGGTAGCTCAAGTAACCTCATTAGATCAGCCCCTATGCTTTGTATTTACTAACTATCATTAGCTCAGCCTAAATCCCTGAACTAAGATGCAAACTATGACCAAAGACCAAGTTAAAGTCTCGTCCCTGGACCATCGCACTGTCTCCTTTTGACAGTATGGATGCTTCGCACCTCCCGTCTGTAGTAGGTGAGATGCATCCCTATTTCCTTGTGTTACAGGTGTGATGATTAGATAAGACTGTTTCTACCTCCAGATTTTGGTTTTTTCTTCATTCTCTTCAGCTTTATTCAGGAGTTTTGCTATCTGTGATCAATATACCACTGTTGAAACTCCCTTCCTTTGCATTATTCAGCCTCCATTGTACAAAGAATTATGAATGTTTTTATGTATTTTTCGCCATTTACAGTTCTCCTTTACAAAAAGTAGCTTAATCGAACTGTCGTCTTTTGATTTGGAAGTGTCGCAAGTGTCGTTTTCAGTCAAAGAAAAGAATCCTACTCTTTTTGATGGTCGATTACACTGTTACTCTTGTATTTGATTTGAATTAATAGTATTTCAAGTGTCGAAAGCAGTTTTCAAATTGAAGTTGAAAGTGTCGTCTTAGCCTTCCTTTCATTTTTTAAATTCGAAATCGCAAAGTGTTGTCTTACCCTTCCTTTCGTTTTTTGAATTCAAAATTGCAAAGTAGTCTTCCTTTCATTTTTGAATTCGAAATCGCAAAGTACCATCTTGGTCTTCCTTTCATTTTTTGAATTTGAAATTGCAAAGTGTCGTCTTCATCTTCCTTTCATCTTTTGAAGAGAAAATTGTTAGTACTGTTGCTTTGAGAGAAAGGATAGTTCAGATTTGTATTTAGCATTCTTTTTGTCACTCACACACTAATAAAGCGGAAAACAAATACAATCATGTGAATTTGCATTTAGACTGCTTGTTGATTTTGATTTAGGACAGTGCATCTAGTGTGTGCTCTCTGCTCTACGTTGAAAGAATTTCGCTTCTCTTTCCTTAGTAGCTAGGATTTTCATTTTAAAAAGAAGAGTAAACGACTGTTTATCATCTTAGATTACATATTTAGGAATTGTGTATCTACATCATGTGGTGAACCTTAAAGGCAAACTTCTTAAGAAAGATCAACTGTAAAATAAATTCAATGAACATAAAAACGATTTGGAACCTAATGCACAACATTTAGAAGTCTAGGCTAGAGACGTATTCCGACGTCGTAAAGCCTGGTAACTATCGCTTTCATCGTAGGTTGGGTGATTCCTCCTCTTTGAGACAACAAGTGCCAGTACGGACTTGTGCTCCCACGTACCGTTGAGTATATATTGGGAGACCATAATAGGCTATATCCTTTATCCTTAGGAAGCCGTGTCTACCGCCCTATCGATCGCAATGCACTGAACACAGCATTTGGGAAGATTGACTGCCGTACTGTAAAAAGTATTCTGCAGTGTTGGGTCCCTATAATACTAGTGATTACCCCATTACTATTATAGTTATACCCCTTATTTATATTGTTGTGCCCCTATTACCCCCTTATTGTTATTTCTGTGCCCCATAGAATCCCTCTATTGTTATTTTTGTGGCTTTATATTAATATTGTTAGGTCGGCTGGATTATATTGTGACTCCTTAGACTCCTATATATAGAAAGGAGGTTTTGTCATTTGAATCAGCCAAGAATTGTTCATTTATGTAATGTAAAGGAGGATGCCCCCTCGAAGAGGCTGAATTCTAAGGCATTGATCTATCTTTTCTATCTTTTCTTGAGCTGGATTCATAACATTTGGTATCAGAGCTTTGGATTCTAGGGTTTCGTTGCTCCAAACAGGTCATCGTGGCATTTTCGCTATAACTTTTTTTTTTTATGACGTTTCAGAAGTCGCAAAAAAAACCCATTTGAGAAGAAATCGCGCTACACCTTGGGTCCAAATTTCAGAGCTTTTCGCGCGATATTTTCGGAGATATGATCTGAGGAAGTTGGTCTTTTTGCAGACTCCTGAATTACATTCAAAACGGGTGACCTGGGGAAAATTATCATAACTTTCTCTCTAGGAATCATATTGAAATTTTGTAAGAAGGTACAAAAAGAGGACGGACTGTAGTTTCTTGTATATCATTTTCAGAACCAAATATCGAAAATTGTACACGTGGCACTTCATACAACTTCGCTCTTCTGGAAAGGTCTATAATCAGGTCATCTTGGGAGATTGTGCATAACTCTTTCTTGGAGAATCCAATTTGGATCAGACTGGTGGCATTGGAAAGAGGACACAAAGAGCTACTACAGATCACAAATTCAGATCTAGATGATTGGAAAATACAAAGATACATTAGAGGCAATATCGAGTTCCTACAAAGTGAAAAAAGGTGTGTAGATTTTTTTTAAATTTTGCTTAAGCTTGGTTTGAAAATTTATTTTGAAGGAATTCAAAGGGCATAGTAGAGCATTATTATCGGTAACTGATGCCCTGAGGAAAGAAAATGCAAACACCTAGTAAGGAACCTGAAAGCTCTAGCATGACTCATGAAGAAGAGGAAGAAATGCTACATGATATATCAAAATTACAAGAACAAGTGCAACAAATGTCACGCTCACAAAAGTTAACAGATGCTAAGATAAATGGCATGGAAGCTAATATAAATGGTGTGGAAGCTAAGATGGACAATTTGAAGATAGATTTGAACACAAATTTGAAGACAACCATGGTAGATTTGAAGACAGATTTGACAAATTTTCTACAAGAAATACTTACTAATGGTGAAAAGGTAGTAAAGGAAACTCATGATGAGAACAAAAGAAATGTTAATCATGATTCCATAGATGCTAATGTTGGATCGAAGAATCACCATATTCCAAAAATCGATATGAGGAAGTTTGATGGCAAGGATCCCGCCACATGGATATTACAGATGGAGCAATTCTTCGATCTCAATAATGTGCAAAACGCACAAAAGGTACGTATGGCAACTGTATATTTGGAACCAAATCAGTTTGTATGGTATCAATGGCTTTGTTCTCGTAAACAATTTATCACTTGGGCAATTTTTACGGAAGAATTGATAGCACATTATGAGGATACAAAAAGCAACACTTTTTTTAGCCAATTGATAAGTCTCAAACAAAAGGGTTCAATAATGGAGCACATTGAGGAGTTCCAAAAATTGAACATAAGGGTAAAAGATATTCCAGAGGAGCATAGGATTGATGTGTTCATAGGGTCTTTAAAGGATAATATCCAACATGATGTTCGCCTTTGGGAACCTGATTCATTAGAGAAGGCATTCAGGTTAGCAAGAAAAATGGAAAGCAAAATTATGGCAACTAGGAAGCATACCACTCACAACTATAAAGACGGAAGTGTTGTTGCCCCTAGTCTTCCACAACCTACAAGGTTGACACCACAACAATTGGAAGAAAAAAGAGCAAAAGGGCTTTGTTACAATTGTGATAGCAAATACACAAAAGGTCATAAGTGTGCTGAGAAGAAATTATTCTACATAGATTGTGAAGAGGAAGAAGAAAAGGAGCAAGAAAGGTCAAAAGAAGAGGATATATTCCAGGAACAAAGCCTAGATGAAGAACAAATAAATCCGACCATATCTTGTAATGCATTGGCGGGAATTACCACTCCTCAAACCATCAAGATAGAAGGACAAATCAAGAAGAAAAAGGTAATAGTGTTGATTGATTCAGGAAGCACCCACAATTTTATTCATTGTAGGGTAGCAAAAGAATTGAATTGCTTCCTATATCCAGCACCAGAGTGTCAAGTGATGATTGCAAATGGAGGAACAATAAATTGCTCTGGAAAGTGCCATAATATCAAGCTATCCATGGGAGAATATGTATTGACTAGCCCAATGCTTTCCATTCCAATGGGAGGTGCTGATGTTGTACTAGGAGTCCAATGGCTACAATCCTTGGGTACAATAGCTTTTAATTTTCAAGAACTTTTCATGAAATTTTCTGTGGAAGGAAAGGAAGTTGAATTAAGGGGTATTGCAGGGAAACCAGGAAAGATAATCAGCTCTAATGGCATGACAAAGCTTCTAAAAAAGGAGCAAAGAGGTGTAATTGCACAATTATGTTCGCTAGATGTTTCCACATTGGAATCATCTATTTCTCCAGATCTCCAAAAAGTCCTGGACAATCATTCCAAGGTATTTGAGACTCCCAAAGGTCTCCCACCTATGCGTGATCATGATCATGCTATTCATCTGATTCCAGGAAGTGTTCCTCCAAACATCAGGCCGTACAGATATCCCTATGTCCAAAAAAGTGAAATTGAACGTATGGTTGCAGAAATGCTAGAGGCTGGTATAATTCAACCGAGTCAAAGTTCTTTCTCAGCTCCAGTAGTATTGGTGCACAAGAAGGATGGATCATGGCGCATGTGTCCGGATTATAGGGAGCTCAACAAGCTCACTATTAAAGATAAGTTCCCCATTCCTGTCATTGATGAATTACTGGATGAATTGCATGGATCAATTTACTTCACCAAGTTGGATCTTCGTTCGGGATATCATCAAATCAGAATGAAGATTGAAGACATTCCGAAAATAGCATTTAGAACTCATGAGGGTCATTATGAATTTTTGGTCATGCCTTTTGGCCTTACCAATGCACCTTCAACATTTCAAGGTTTGATGAATTCAATTTTCAAACCATTCCTTAGAAAATTTGTGTTAGTATTTTTTGATGATATACTAATCTACAGCAAGTCTTGGAAGGATCATGTTGAACATGTTGACAGGGTGCTACAACTATTGGAGGAGAAACAATTATATGCAAAAAGATCCAAATGTTTCTTTGGAGTCCAGGAGGTGGAATATTTGGGTCATATTGTATCTCATGAAGGAGTTAAGGTAGACCCTAGCAAAATTAAAGCCATTAAGGAATGGAAAATCCCCACATCCATAAAGCATCTGCGAGGATTTCTTGGGTTGACAGGGTATTATCGCAAGTTTGTTAAGAATTATGGGAGAATAGCAGCACCTCTAACAACATTATTGAAGAAAGATTCATTTTCATGGACTCCGGAAGCAACAAAGGCCTTTGAACATCTTAAAGAGGCAATGTGCCAAGCACCGGTCTTAGCTACACCGGACTTCACAAAAACCTTTATTGTGGAATGTGATGCTTCAGGAAATGGAATTGGTGCTGTTCTAATGCAAGATGAAAGACCCATTGCTTTTGAAAGTCGTCCAATCAAGGGAAAGTTTTTAAGCAAAGCTATTTATGAGAAGGAAATGTTGGCAATACTCCATGCACTTAAGAAATGGCGACCCTACCTAATGGGAAGACACTTCAAGGTAAAAACGGATCATGATAGCCTTAAATACTTTTTAGAACAAAGATTATCCTCTGAAGAGCAACAAAAGTGGGTCACAAAGATGTTGGGTTATGACTTTGAAATCATCTACAAAAAAGGGAAGCAAAATGTGGTGGCAGATGCACTCTCAAGAAAGGATGAGGATGTGGAAGCATTGTTGTGTGCCATTTCTATTATCCAACCAGATTGGATAAACGAAGCAAGGGAGGAATGGAAGAATGACGAAGAAGTGTGGGCACTTATTCGAAAGCTACAACAAGATTCCAGTACTTCTGATACATTTAGCTGGCAAAATGATTCGTTATGGTACAAAGATCGCTTATACCTCTGTAAGAATTCCCAGCTAAAACAAAAGATTCTTATGGAATTGCACACTTCTCCCTTAGGAGGGCACTCAGGATTTTTAAAAACTTACCACAGGGTTAAGAAGGAATTTTTTTGGGATGGCCTTAAATCAGATATTCAAAAGTTTGTGGCGGAATGTTTGGTTTGCCAACAAAATAAAGTTGAAACAATTAAGACACCGGGTCTATTACAACCTTTATCCATTCCAAGCCAACGTTGGGAGGAGGTTTCAATGGATTTTATCACAGGTTTACCCAAGTCTGAGGGAAAGAGTGTCATCATGGTGGTAGTTGACAGACTTACCAAGTATGCACACTTTTGTGCATTATCACATCCATTTAAAGCCAGTACAGTTTCTACTGCATTTATGGAAACAGTTCAAAAGCTACATGGAAACCCAAAGATTATTGTAAGTGACAGAGATCCCATTTTCACTGGAAATTTTTGGACAGAATTATTTTCTTGTCTTGGTACTCAGTTAGCTCATAGCTCATCTTATCATCCTCAATCTGATGGGCAAACTGAGATAGTAAACAAATGTTTGGAAGGATATCTTCGTTGCTTTGTATCTGATAAACAGACACAATGGGTCAAATGGTTGCCTCTGGCTGAATGGTGGTATAACACTTCCTTCCATACAGCAACAAAAATGACCCCATTTATGGCACTTTATGGGTATCAACCACCATCCATCACATCATATTTAAGAGAAAATTCTAAGGTTCAGGCAGTGGAACATCACATCGAACATCAACAACAAGTCCTCCAACTCTTAAAGGATAACCTCGTGTTGGCACAAAATAGAATGAAACAACAGGCAGATCAACATCGCAGTGAAAGAAGTTTTGATGTAGGTGATTGGGTATTCCTACGGCTACAACCATATAAGCAAATGTCCCTAAAGCAAGCTAAGAAGGATAATAAATTATCACCAAAGTATTATGGTCCGTACAAGGTGTTGCAAAAGATTGGTACTATGGCATACAAATTGGAGCTTCCTGCAGCTTCTCGATTGCACCCAGTTTTCCATGTTTCATGTTTAAAGAAGGTTATAGGCGACAAGCTCCCAATTCAAACAATATTGCCAGAACTTGACGAGGAAGGAAAAATTATATTGGAACCGGAAGCAGTCACAGAAACAAGAACTCGACAGCTACGAAATCGATCAATTTCAGAGTATCTTATCAAGTGGAAGAACTTATCCGCTGAAGATTCCACATGGGAGGATGAGAATTTTATGCAGAAGTATCCAGAACTACTCAAGCGTTGAGGACAACACTTTTTTGAAGGAGAGGGGCATGTTGGGTCCCTATAATACTAGTGATTACCCCATTACTATTGTAGTTATACCCCTTATTTATATTGTTGTGCCCCTATTACCCCCATATTGTTATTTTTGTGCCCCATAGAATCCCTCTATTGTTATTTTTGTGGCTTTATATTATTATTGTTAGGTCGGCTGGATTATATTGTGACTCCTTAGACTCCTATATATAGAAAGGAGGTTTTGTCATTTGAATCATCCAAGAATTGTTCATTTATGTAATGTAAAGGAGGTTGCCCCCTCGAAGAGGCTGAATTCTAAGGCGTTGATCTATCTTTTCTATCTTTTCTTGAGCTGGATTCATAACATGTAGTTTTGCGATTGGTTTGGTAATCCCTCTGTCTAGATTTCTAGAGTAGTCTCTTTCATTCCTTTTCAGACTCCTTAAATGAAAAGGTCCATCTGAGCACTTGTCACTTTAGGCTCATTAAAAATCAAAGGCGACTAGAGTCATCTTTAGCTTTTTCTCGACTCTTAAAAATTGAAAAAGCAAGTTATGTCAAAGCATCATAAAATTTATTTTTATCAGAATAACATCCTTGTTCCCTCGTTGGTCTTAGGTTGAGAAAATTGAGTCCACCAACCAAGGATTTCCCCTTGGGGGAAATCCTAGTCCTTTCCACTCTTGGGGAGATGTTGGTGCACCTCATATGGCCACATTGCCCCTTCCAGGACTAATAATTGGCCTACCAGTATGGCTCTTCTCGACCTCTATCGTTCAAAGCATTGTGATTCTTGAGCAATCAAATCAGTAACTGGATGATACTAGAGTTACTCCCCAAACTTCTACTTCATTTGTTTCTCCCTCTCCTTCTTCCTCTTCACTTGGTGAAGCTGGTAAAACTAAAAACCAAGTAACTAAGAAGAAGAAGAAAGAGAAGGAGAAGAAGAAGAAGAAGCCAATGATGAAAGGGGGCAACCAAGCATCATCTAGTGAAAATCCACACACTGCACCATCCAAAACTAAATCTCCATGTGTCATTTGAAAAGGGGACCACTATCATCGAGATTGTCCTTGCATCCCACAGATCTTAAGGGACTGGTCTCCCCGCTTGCACAATCCGGTGTCCTCAACCTCTGACGATCATGTTGAAAGTACACCATCAACTAGTGAAAACGAAATCACTGTACAAAAAGGAAGATCTAAATTTTTTTGTAGACCGTGCAAAGGCGATCATGCCATCCACTGTTGTCCCTTCCTAGATGAAGCTAAAAGAGTCTTGGATAACTGTCCTACTTCACCGCTATGACTTCCTCCTGGATATAAGAAACTCTTGCCGAGTTATTCACTTGTTGAAAATCTGACTGACACACCTTTGTTGTTGATCGAAGCACCTATCATTGAAGGTAAACCCTCTGAGTCCACCCTGGACCAAAGTCAACAGGTCGAGATGGCAGTCGACCCAATCTTGTCTTCAGAGGATCCGCCTTCAGATGATACCGTCACCCAAGAGAATGAGAATGACACCGTTCAAATTCTTTTTGTAAACATAGAATCCGATGAACATGGGGGAAATCTACCCGTTCCTTTACCGCAGGAAGGAAGTTCGTCAGAGATTTATCCGGCCGTTTATTCGGTCCCACCTCCAAGCAATCTAGTCGTTTCCTTCGATTGGAATCTACTAGGCAGACCCCGTCTACCATCTAATGTACCATTCCGAATCATAGTACAAGCTTATAGAATGATCATGGTTGGTACTATCATAGATGAAGGGGCTTCTGTGAGTATCATTTCTTGAACTGCTTGGAAAGTGCTTGGTTCACCATCGCCTCTGCCTGAGATGCGAAATATGATAGGCTTTGACAAAGGAACCAGTCGACAGTTAGGGATCCTTCCAAGTTTGCCTATAACTTTGAGAAGGAAAACTATCTACCTGAACGTAATGGTAGTCCAAGGACCTTTAGATTACAATGTACTCCTTGGCTGTGACTACATTTATAGTATGGGAGCTATTGTTTCCTCACTCTTTCGAGTGATGTGTTTTCTGCATGAAGGCAGACTGGTCCAGCTCATAGACCAGCTTTCATTCCCTGGCTCACACATAGCTAACAGTCAAATGCCATCCCTAACTGGTCTTTTTGCGTAAGGAACATCTCATCAATCTCTAGTCCATCCACCTGATGAGCATGAGGGATTTAGTGATTATGATTGAAACCCAGGAGGCATGCACCCTAGTCTGCTTCGGCAGGAAAACCCCACTTATAAGGTAGGTTTCCGCGTAGGAATATGACTAGTCTGACACACCTGTCCGTTTAGGAAAATAGGATTAGACTGGAATAAGATTCCTCCATGAGAAGGTATGCCTTTCCTGATAGAGCCATGGAAGTGTCTTATCTGCAAATTGAATGGTAACCTTGAAAATCTACTTCATTATATCTGGGGGCATGCAAACCTTTTTGCATGTAAGTGAAAAACAATCAGCATAACTCTAACCCCATAGTTTTTACTAACTTCAACTGCTTGAGTTAGGTGATTGGTCTGATCAACCATTCACCTTTATCAGGACCAACGGAAATGGATAAGTAAAGGAGATGTTTCCCACCGAGAAGCTGTCCTACCTAACCTTAGTAGTTCTTTAACCCCTAGGACAGTAGTTGGTCATTCCTAGCTTGCATAACAAAAGGCTTCGGAGCAAAGTTTCTAATGGGGCAAGCTCCCTAAAAAATGAACATATCGATGAGACATCCTTATTATATGACTGGCACGAGAAGTTTTACGTGAAGTTCAAGCTCATTAAAAAATAAACCTAGCAATGAGCATATGTTCCACCAGAGTTTAAGCTCATTAAAAAATGAACCCACCTCCGTTAAATAAACA
Source organism: Pinus tabuliformis (assembly GCA_031772625.1). Taxonomy (NCBI): domain Eukaryota; kingdom Viridiplantae; phylum Streptophyta; class Pinopsida; order Pinales; family Pinaceae; genus Pinus; species Pinus tabuliformis. The sequence continues at coordinate 314,595,336 of CM062812.1, read as the reverse complement.
TTGCGATCGCATTATTATCAGCTTTTTGAGCCTTGGTCATGTTCTTACCATCACCTCCACTCTTTTTTAGCCGATCATATGCCTCCATTTGATTGTTTAACCCTTTTGAGGAACAACTGCGACGAGTGATCCTATTAGCCACCTTCTTTACACTGCCGTGATCTAAAAAAGTTCCAAACCTTACCTGGAATGAGTTGCTATCCAAAAACATCACTCGTTCCTCAAAAAATGAGTCTCCTTTAATCTCTTTTCATCTGACTCATGTCTCATCCGCTGCAATACCTTTACACCTCATTCATTCATGACTGCCACCCTGAACCTTGTATCATCAGATCGTTTTCACCTCCACAAAAATCATTTGCTCCATTCCGTGTCGTAGATGTGGGATTCATCAATGCCCTCCTACAACGGTGTTGGGTGTGGAGCCTAATTATCTTCTATAGTACCGGCATATTGGACCCCAGTTCAAAGTGGGGTGGCAACGCTGCCCGTAAAATAATTGCTTCCGTGGGGGGTCACTTTTGGGAGCCCCCCCCCTGGCGGGGGGTTTCGGGGGCAGTGCCCCCGAAGCTAAAAACAGCTGTAAAATTGCCTTGTAAAAGTATAGTAATTTCTAGTCAATCTGGGCCGTTCATTAGGCGGATGATCTGACGGTAGAACTTATGTTTAGTTTCGGGTTTTTTGCCCTAGAAGGCAACCCCTCTCTTTATATGAGGGCATTGTATTTGAGGCTGATATATAGATGTGTATTCGGTGAGCGAGAGATATAGAGGTGAGACTGTGAGAGAAAACAGAGGATATTACAGTGGTTTTGCTATAGGTTGTATCTCTTCATTTTGTTGGATAATAGAAAGGAAGGACTGGCTGTTCGGGGTGGACGTAGCCCAAACTAGGTGAACCACGTATATCTGTGTCTTTCTTGTTTTGTGCGTTTTCTGTGTTTATATTTCTGCAATATTTTATGTGTTCCATTGCTCCGTACTATATAATTTTCTAACAAACGGGTCACTTCTTGTCGACATCAGCTCATTATCCAAGCAGTTGACCTAGGAACAACACTTTCAGTACTTTGAAGCTTGCATGCCTCAATGGCAAGTTTCTCACTTCTGACGACAGGTTTACATTAATGGCCTTCGACCAAAAGATTTTGCATGGTGTTTGACATCGACTCATGTATTCACACCACGTGAATTGTACTGCAGTACCTTGAGGGTCACTAACAACTTACATCATTGGCTGGTAATTAGGCAATGGCTTTCCATGTTCGACATCAGAACATCTTTTCACATGGATCGGCTTGTACTTCGGGCAAATATTGAATGAGTTTTGAAGGCCTTGGATCTAGTTTCATCCATCCGGGCTGCGATATATTCAAGAAAATAAAAACATCAAATGTACATCATTATTGCACAAATAATCATCCAAGCCAAAGGATGATGGCTCTACCAAAATCATTAGTCTGCCACACAGACGGTTGTCTATCCTATGTACATGAGAATGAATTCATAAAGCTGAGCATGGGCATGCCCGCCTCAGCTAGATCGTGAAAATATTATGAAAATAATGTATTGTATTGTATCTTATTACAGGTCACCTTCCAGTTCGAAAAACCTCAGATCCTCATGGTAGAGAATTTCACCCGACATCTGAAGACTTACGACCTCATGCTTTAGGGGGCAACTGTTATAGAAATATTTGGGCACTTCAACCCCAATCACATATGTCCATCAAACAAGGGTTTCTAAGTCCCTAAAAGTGTTGTTTCATACCCTAAAGGAGCAAGGTCAGCTGATTACATCATCTCCCAGAAGTTCTCCCTGAAAAACTACTCAGAACTGGTCAAAACTGGACCATATAGACTGCTCAGTGCTAAGGGTGTGATGCATCTCACCTGCCACATGAAAAAAGTGCGATGCATACTGAAAAGCCCTTCTGTAGGGTGCGATGAGTGAGAGCAGACAAATGGCAGAGGCAGTTGGCTAGGTGGAAACCCAGAGAATCTTCTAGAAACTGCCCATTTGACACTTGCCTCTCTGAATTCGCCCAGGGATGAGTAAGAGATCATGAATCTCCGAGTGGAACCAAGAACTATCAGAGAGAGGAAACTAATCAAAATCCCAGAAGCGGACTCACCCACCTGCAAACATCTATATATGGATCCCTCATCCTAAAGATCCAGGGGCTGGAATCTTGTATTTTGTAAGGAAGTGTTGTTGGTTTCTCTGTGTAACATTGTATTGTTGGGTGATCTAAGCTTTTCATGAGTTGAATAGGGCTTTCATGCTGGGAGGATGGTGCTCGGTCAGACCAATGGGTTGTAATCCTCTCTTCTACTACTTCTATCAATAAAGCTATTTGAGTTTTCCTCCATATGTTTGTGTATCTCTAAATCTTGTCTTCATATATGCATTTGTATTGTTAATATATCCCTGATCCTATATTGTTTATAGTTATAGATCTCTATGCTTTGATGGTATCATGCTTCTTTGACTCCACAGGTGTTCTTTGAAGTGGGACAAGTGAGGAAAGAGTGGTGGATTTCTGTCAAAGGAGGGAGGAAACAAGCAAGGAGCCAAGTGAAAGACTGAGGTTTGTACTCTCTGCTTCTCTCCCATCTATCTATCATAAAGGAAAACAAAAGTGAATTTAGTTTGTTTGTTTCTAAGATAGCTACCCATCTTAGTGGGACTAGTAGCTCTGAATGGACACTAGTTTTCCCAATAACAGTCCTTTTATCATAAATCTTTTTAATATTTTCTTGGATGACTTGAGTTTTATGATAGATTTCTGTTATAGACATTTTTGGGCTCTGCAACCCCAATAAAACATGTCCATAAACCAAGGATTCCTAAGTCCCTAAAAGTGTTGTTCCATCCCCTAAAAGAACAAGGTCAGCTAATTACATCATCTCCCAGAAGTTCTCCATGAAAAACTACTCAGAACTGGTCAAAGCTGGACCATCTCACCTGCTCCATAGTCAAAGTGCGCTGCATCCCATCTAAATGCACATGGGAGGTGCGATGCATACTGAAAATCCCTTCTATGGTGTGCGATGGGCAAGAGTGGACATATGGCAAAGTCAATTTGCGAGGTGGATGATCATGGAATCTTCCAGAAACTTCTCCTGTGACACTTGCCTCTCTGCATTCACCCAGGGATGAGTAAGAGATCATCAATCTCCAAGTGGAATCAAGAACTATCAGAGAGAGGACACTAATCAAATCTTAGAAGCTAACTCACCTCCCTGCAATCATCTATATATGGGTCCCTCATCCCAGAGATCCAGAGGCTGGAATTGTGTATCTTGTAAGGAAGTGCTACTGGTTTCTTGGTGTAACATCATAGTGTTGGGTGATCCAAGTTTTCATGAGGTGAAGAAGGGCTTTCTTGCTGAGAGGATGATGCTGGGTCAAAACAATTGGTTGTAATCCTCTTTGTTATTCTTGATATTAATAAATCTATTCAAGTTTTCCTCCACATTCTTGTATGATTGATGATATATGCATTTGTGTCGTCAATATATATCTGGTCCTATATTGTTTGTGATAGTAGATCTCTGTTCTTGGATAGTGTTATGCTGCTTTGATTCCACAGGTGCTCTTTGAAGCTAGGTAGACGAGGAAGCAAGTGGCAAAGATCTATCAGAAGGGAGAGGAATCAAGCAAGGAACCAAGCGCAAGACAGAGGTTGGTCTCCTTTGTTCCCCTCTTATCTACTTCTCATAAGGGAAAACAAAAGTCGTTTTAGTTTGTTTGTTTCTAAGATAGCTACCAGTCTTAGTGGGACTAGCAGCTCTGCATAGACACTAGATTTCCCAATAACAAAATGGCGACTCCGCTGGGGAACGAATAGATTGTTTGTTTGTCTATATTTGTTTGCTTTATAAACTTACAGACGGAGCCTGAAGTCAAGCCAGCTAGCCTTCGAACTGCATTTGCTATGCAAGTGCAAATTAGATCAATGCTGCTTCAGTCTATCTCCGAGTTTTGTTTATGAACTGAACAATCGATTTACAAACTCTCTAATTGCCTTTGTGGTGGCTCTAGTAACCTCCTTAGATCTACCCCTGTGATTTATTTACTGATTATCACTTGCTCGACCTAAATCCCTGAACTGTGCTGCAAACTGTGATCAAGAACTAGATCAAAAGTCTCGCACTGTACCATCACACCCTCTCTTCAAGGATATCAGTATGCATCGCACTTCCCATGTGTTATAGGTGGGATGCATATTGGAATCCCTGTTTAACAGGTGCACTGTTCAGAGAAGGCTAATTTTGCCTCCAGACTTTGGTTTTTCTTCACTCTTTTCAGCTCTATTCAGGAGTTTTGCTGTCTATAGTCAGTATACCTCTGTGGAAACCCCCTTCCTTGCCATTATTCTGCCTCCATTGTGCAAAGAACTGTAAATGTTTTTATGTATTATGAGCCATTTTCAGTTCTCTTTTACAAAGAAGTAGCGTAATTGAATTATTGTTTCTTGATTTGGAAGTGTCGCAAGTGTTGTTTTCAGTCATAAAAGAGAATCCGATTGTTCTTGATAGTCGATTACACTGTTACTCTTGTATTTGATTTGAATTAGTAGTTTTTCAAGTGTCGAAAGAAAGTTTTCAATTCCAAATCGCAAAGTGTCGTCATTGTCTTCATTTTGTCTTGAAAAGAAGCTTGTTAGTAATGTCGGTTTGAAAAATAATTCAGATTTGCGCTTTGCTTTCTTTTTATCATTCACACATTAAGAAGGCTGAAAACAAATACATGCATGTGCATTTGAATTTGGACTATTTTTTGGTTTGATTTAGGACAGTGCATATAGTGTGTGCTCTCTACTCTATGTTGAAAGAATATCATCTCTCTTTCTTTAGTAGCTAGGATTTTCATTGCAAAAAGAAGATTAAACGATTGTTTATCATCTTAGATTGCATTTTAGGAATTGTATATCTACATCACGTGGTGAACCTGAAAGGCAAATTTCTTAAACAAGATCATCTGTAAAAATAAATTTAATGAATCTAAAAATTCTTTGGAACCTAACGCACAACATTTAGAAGTCTAGGCTAGAGACGTATTCCCGCATCGTAAATCTTGGTAACTGTTGTTTTCATTGCTGGTTGGGTGATTCCTCCACTTTGAGACGACAAGTGCCAGTACGGACTTGTGCTCCGACGTACCATCAAGTATATATTGGGAGACCACAATAGGCTATATCCTTTATCCATAGGAAGCCGTGTCTGCCACCCTATCGATCGCAATGCACTAAACACAACATTCGGGAAGATTGACTGTTGTACCATAAAAAGTATTCTGCAGTTTTGCGATTGGTTTGGTAATCCCTCTGTCTAGATTTCTGGAGTAGTCTCTTTCATTCCTTTTTAGACTCCTTAAAGGAAAAGGTCCATTTGAGCACTTGTCACTTCAAGCTCATTAAAAATCGAAGGTGACTAGAGTCATCTTTTGTTTTTTCTCGACTCTTAAAATTTGAAAAAACAAGTTGTGTCAAAGCGTCTAAAATTTATTTTAATCGGAATAAACATCACCTTTCCTACATTGGTCTTAGGTTGAGAAAAATGGAGTCCGCCAACCAAGGATTTCCCCTTGGAGAAAATCCTAGTCCTTTCTCCTATTGGGGAGATGTTGGTGCACCCCATATGGCCACATTGTCACTTCCAGGATTGATAGTCTGCTTGCCCGTATGGCTCTTCTCGACGTCTGTCGTTCCGAACACCATGATTCCTGAGCAATAAAGTCAGGAACTAGACGATACCAAAGCTACCCCCCAACCTTCTACTTCGTCTAATTCTCCCTCTCCTCCTTCCTCTTTGCTTGATGGAGCTGGTAAAGCCAAAAATCAAGTAACTAAGAAGGGGAAGAAGGGGAAGGAGAAGAAAGAGAACAAGAAGAAGAAGCCAAAGGCGAAAAGGGGCAACTAGGCATCATCTAGTGAAAATCCACACACTGCACTATTGAAGCCTAAATCTCCATGTGTCATTTGCAAAGGAGATCACTATTATCGAGATTGTCCTTGCATCCCTCGAATCTTAAGGGACTGGTCTCCTCGTTTGCACAATCCAGTGTCAACAACCTCTGACGATCATGTTGAAAGTACACCGTTAACTAATGAAAGCGAAGCGTCGGGACATAAAAGGAAAAGTAAATTCCCTTGTAAACTTTGTGAAGGCGATCACACTGTCCATTGTTGTCCCTTCCTAGATGAGGCTAAAAGAGTTTTGGACGACCATTCGGTTTCACCGTTACGGCTTCCTCCTGGATATAAGAAACTCTTGCCAAATCCATCACTAGTTGAAAGTCTGACTGACTCACCATTGTGGTCGGTCGAAGCATATGTCATTGAAGATAAACCTGCCAAACCCATACCAGACGAAATTCAAAAGGTTGAGGCGGCAGTCAACCCGGTCATGTCTTTGGAAGGTCCATCTTCAGATGACACAATCATCGAAGAGAATGAGAATGACACCGTCCAAATTCTTTTCGTAAACATAGACTCCGATAAACATGGGGGCAGTCTATCCGTTCCTTTACCGCAGGAAGGAAGTTCGTCAGAGTCATATCCGGCCGTCTATTGGGTCCCACCTCCAAGCAACCTAGTTGTTTCCTTCGATTGGAATCTACTAGGTAGACCCCGTTTACCGGCTGGTGTACCATTTCGAATCATTGCACAAATATATAGAATGGTCATGGCCAGTACCATCATAGATGAAGGGGATTCTGTGAGTATCCTTTCCTCAACTTCTTGGAAGGCGCTTGGTTCGCCATCGCTTTTGCCTGAAATGAGAAATCTAACAAGCTTTGACAAAGGAACCAGTCGACTGTTAGGGATCCTTCCCCATGTGCCGATAACATCAAGAAGGAAAACCATTCACATGAACGTAATGTTATTCCAAGGACCCCTAGATTATAATCTACTCCTTGGACACGACTATATTTATTGCATGGGAGCCATTGTCTCCTCGCTCTCTAGAGCTATGTGTTTTCTGCATGAAGGAAGAGTGGTCAAGCTCATAGACCAGCTTTCATTCCCCGGCTCACACATAGCAAATAGTCAAATACCATCCTTGAATGGTCTTTTCAAGCAAGGAATGTCTCATCAATCCCCAGTCCATCCACCTGATGAGTGCGAGTGATTCGGGAGGACATGAATGAAACCCAGGGGGCATGCACCCTGGTCTGTTTCGGCAGGAAAACCTTGGGCATAGGGTAGGTTCCCATGAAGGATATATGACTGGTTTGATATGGGATTAGACCGGAATAAGATACCTCTGTCAGAAGGTAGGCCTTTCCCGATAGAACAAATGTTTTATCTGCAAATTGAGGGGTAACCTAGAAAAGGTAGGCCTTTCCCGATAAAACAAATGTTTTGTCTGCAAATTGAGGGGTAACCTGGGAAACTCTACTTCACTATACCTGAGGGCATGCAAACCTTTTGGCATGCAAGCAAAGAGCGACCATTTATTTTTTAAATTTGTAGGTCCTCTAACCCTTTAAACTCGTAGGATTGGTCATTTCCTAACTTGCATAAAGAAAGGATGCGGGGCAAAGCTATGTAAGGTGCAAGCTCCATAAAAAATGGTATCTTAGATGAGACATCCTTATTATACGACTGGATCGAGTAGTTTTTATGTGGAGTTCAAGCTCGTTAAAAATTAAACATAAGCAATGAGCAAATGTTTCCCCCAGAGTTTAAGCTCATTCATTAAAAAATGAACCAATTTCCGGTAAATAACCATTGTAAATGCATTATCATCAAACTTTGAGCCTTAGTCGTGTTCTCATCATCACCTCCACTCTGTTATGGTCGATCATTCACCTCCATTTGATTGTTTACCCTTTTTGAGGAACATCTGCGAAGAGTGATCCTGTTAGCCATCCTTGTGACACTGCCGTGATTGGAAAATTCCAAACCTTACCTGGAATTAGCTACTACCCGAATTTATCACTTGTTCCTCGAAAAACAAGTCTCCTTTAAGCTGTTTTCATCTAACTCATAAAATATGAAAAGATTGCCGAGTAATTGGCCTCTCCACCTCATTAAAGTGACAGGAAGTGCTATCCCTCCTTTAGATTTTAATCTTTTTGGACCTGAGGGATTATTACACAAAAAGATTGAGCGCTTGTTTTGTTCGGCTCGTTAAAGTTATCGAAAATTCATCCCTTTGGTATTATTTTATACTTTTTTGGACTTAAGGGATTATATGAGGAAAAAGGATTGTTGGAGTTTTCTTTACGTCCCTTTCATACTCTCTAAAATTGAAAAGGACCGAGTTATCTTTGTCGTTAAACTCGTTAAAACCGAATATCGACAAACTTGTCCATACAGACAAGAACGAGTTTCACTATCGCTAGGCTCGTTAAAACATAGCGATGGGTTTGCCCGAAGGGAAAATTATAGAACAAGCATATTTTATCCTGCTCAAGCTTGACAAAAATAAAGAGGTACTGGTCAGCAATGACTGGGGAAAAATTGGGGAGAAAACTTGAAGAAACTTTATTGGTAGCAAGTCGCTCTTGAACATGACACTTTCACTCCGCATCTGAGTCGGGTTGGGTTGTTCCGTTCACTGGTCATATCACCATTGGTCCATCACACCATCCACATTTGGGGTTAATGCTACCAATCCATCATGTCAGTGTCACCGATATGTTCAAGAGAAGTCGCTCAAAGAATTCACCTGTGTCTCATCCACTTGCAATACATTTACGCTCCATTCTTTCATGACCGCCACCCTGAACCTTATATCATCAGATGATTTTTACCTCCATTAAAATCATTTGCACCGTTCCGTGTCGTAGATGTGGGATTCATTAAGGCCCTCCTATGATGGATCGCTTCTTTTCGACATCAGCTCATTATCCAAGAAGTCGATCTAGGAACAACCCTTTCAGTACTTTGAAGCTTGCATGCCTCAATGGCAAGTTTCTCACTTTCGGCGACAGGTTTACATCAATGGCCTTCGACTGAAAGATTTTGCGTGGTGTTCAACACCAAGTCCCTTTTTCACACCACGTGAATTGTACTATCATACCTTGAGGGTCATCATCATTATTGGTGATTCCTCTCGTGCCTGTTAACAGCTTACATCACTGGCTGGTAATCAGGTGATGTCTTTCCATGTTCGACTCCAGAACATCTCTCACATGGATCGACTTGTACTTTGAGTGAAGATTGAATGAGATTGAAGACCCCGGATCTAGTTTCATCCATCCGGCCTGCGATATATATTCAGGAAAATAAAGACATCAAATGTACATCATTGCTGCACAGATAATCATCCAATCGAAGGGATGATGGCTCTACCATAATCATCAGTCTGCACTCAGGCAATTGTCTGTCTTATGTACATGATAATGAATTTATAAAGCTGAGCATGGGAATGCCTGCCTCAGCTAGATCATGAAAATATTATGAAGATAATGTATTGTATTTTATCTTATTACAGGTCACCTTCCAGCTCGAAAAAACTTCAGATCCTCATGATAAAGCATTTCACCCGACATCAAAAGATTAACGACATCATGCTTTAAGGGGCAACTGTTATAGACATTTTTGGGCTCTGCAACCCCAATCAAACATGTCCATAAACCAAGGACTCCTAAGTCCCTAAAAGTTTTGTTCCATCCCCTAAAAGAATAAGGTCAGCTGGTTACATCATCTCCCAGAAGTTCTCCATGAAAAACTACTTAGAATTGGTCAAAGCTGGACCATCTCACCTGCTCCATGCTCAAAGTGTGCTGCATCCCACCTAAATGCACACGGGAGGTGTGATGCATACTGAAAAGCCCTTCTATGGGGTGTGATGGGCGAGAATGGACAAATGTCAGTCAATTTACGAGGTGGATGATCATGGAATCTTCCAGAAACTTCTCATGTGACACTTGCCTCTCTGCATTCGCCCAGGGATGAGTAAGAGATCATCAATATCCAAGTGGAATCAAGAGCTATCAGAGAGAGGAAACTAATCAAATCTCAGAAGCTGACTCACCTCCCTGCAATCATCTATAGATGGATCCTTCATCCCAGAGATCTAAAGGCTGGAATTTTGTATCTTGTAAGGAAGTGCTGCTGGTTTCTTGGTGTAACATCATAGTGTTGGGTGATCTAAGTTTTCATGAGGTGAAGAAGGGCTTTCTTGCTGAGAGGATGACATTGGGTCAGAACAATTGGTTGTAATCCTCTTTGCTATTCTTGATATTAATAAAGCTATTCAAGTTTTCCTCCACATTCTTGTATGATTGATGATATATGCATTTGTGTGGTCAATATATATCTGGTCCTATATTGTTTGTGATAGTAGATCTCGATTCTTGGGTAGTGTTATGGTGCTTTGATTCCATAGGTGCTCTTTGAAGTTGGGTAGACGAGGAAGCGAGTGGCAAATATCTATCAGAAGGGAGAGGAATCAAGCAAGGAACCAAGCGCAAGATAGAGGTTGGTCTCCTTTGTTCCCCTCTTATCTACTTATCATAAAGGAAAACGAAAGTAGTTTTAGTTTGTTTGTTTCTAAGATAGCTACCAGTCTTAGTGGGACTAGCAGCTTTGCATAGAAACTAGATTTCCCGATAACAATTTCCTCCCTTGATTGTTGTAACTGAATAGTCTGGTTTATCCTTCTTTGCATATCATTGCTCTCCACTTGTGTTTCTTGTATAAGTTTGAGCACGGAATTCCCAAAGAAGTTCAGAAAACTGCATCTGTCGCATACGCTATTTGGAATGGTGACATTCCAATGGACTTCTTGGTAGTAACTTGATCGACCCATAGTGCGTTGATTATTTTTTTGTGCCGTGACATCATGTTCTCCTGCAATAAATTCTTGATAATGTTTACCAAACTCTTGTTTGAGGACTCAACTAACCCATTACCTTGGGCTTAATAAGCAGTAGAGTTCCCTAACTTAATATGATATTTGTTACAAAAATATATCATTTTCTAGGACTTGAAAGCAACAACATTGTCAATTATAATTGTATGGGGGCAGCTAAACCTAGAAAATATATTTCCTTCCATAAATTGGATAATGATAGTATTAGTGGCTTGTCTAGTGGTTATGGCTTTTATCCCTTTGGTAAAGTACTCTGTTACTGTCAAAATCCATTTCTGTTGGCCAAACGAACTTGGGTCGATTTCACCAATGAAGTCTAAACCCCATTGTTGAAAACAAAATTCTACTGAAATTGGTTTTAATGGTAAAGGTAGTAGATTTATTTTTCCTTCAAATATTTGGTACTGATGGCAGGAGGTGACCTTTTTATGTACATCAGAGAATAGGGTTGACCAGTAAAAACTAGATCTAAGGATTTTGTTGGCTGTAGATTTCCAGTATGTTAGAAAGTTATATATTACATAGCAATGGAACACATAGAATATATTACAGAAATATAAACATAGAAAACATGTAAAATAAGAGAGACACAGATACAAATTTCTCACCCAATTTGGGCTACATCCATGGAGAAACAACCAGTCCTTCCTTTTATATTATCTAGCAAAATGAAGAGATATGACCTATAGCAGATCTGTTGTAATTCTCTTTTCTCTCTCACACAATATCCTCTCTCTTTCTCACTCAGAATACACATCTACATAGTAGGAATACAATTCCCCCATATATAGCGAGGGGTTTCCTTCTAGGGAAAAAAGCCCTAAATTAAACATAGCTTCTACCGTAAGATTCGCACGTAATGAACGACCCAGATTGACTACGAAATTACAACATTTTACAAGGCAATTTTACATCTTTTTTTAGCTTCGGGGGTGCTACCCCCAATTCGCCACCAGGGGGGGCTCCTAAATATCATTTCCGCCCCCCCTAGACCCCCCTTATAGCGCAAATAATAGGTGGTGTTTCCGCCCCATTATGAATTGGAGTCCAATGCAGCGATACCTTTTAATAAAGAAGATAATCAGGCTCCACTCCCAACATAGTATAGATGGCTGCCAAAATCTCCTTGATGAAATTCCTGAAGGATCCTGTCTAATTCATCTTTTAAAAAACACTTTAGTAACATCCCTCCAACATCTTTCCAATATAAATTTTTATCAAGAATGAAAAATTTCATAGATTTCATTTTAAGGAACCTTGCTTTGCTTTTTGTTAAAATAGGAGGAGCATATAAGTTCTGTAAGACAAAAATTATTTTTATATACCATGGAGATGTGTTGAAATATTCTAAGATTAGTGGAGTCACCTACTCTTCCTGTTCATCTAATTCTGCAATAAAATTGATGTCTAACACATTACAAGTATACTCTGTCGTGAGTTTTGCTAACCCTTGACCCTTGATAAGATTTGTTGGTCTGATTTCAATATCATATTCCATAATGGTTGCAATCCATTTACCCCTTTTGCCATCTGGATCTGTTTGAGTGAGTATTTCCTTGACAACTACACTTGGAAAAAATCAATAATGTGTGAATGTAGAATATAAACCTTGAAAACTTTAAGTGCCTTTACCAATGAAAATGCATGTTTTTCCATGATGTTGTATTTCAGTGATGTAACTCTAAATTCTCTGCTAAAAACGGAAATTGGTTGTTCATGCCCTTCAACATTCTTCTGCAATAACACAACTGCTATTGTATGATAAAATGCTTAAGAGAATATCATGAAATCTTTTGTAAAATCATGACTTATTTGAATTGGTGTAGTTGTTAATGCCTTCTTGAACTTAGTGAAAGAATCATTTGCATCGTTATGCCATTTGATTTCAGTGTCCTTCTTTAACATGTCAATTATTGCTTTTAATATATAAGCTAAATTTGGTATAAATATTTGAAGGAAGTTTATTTTTCCAATAAAGGATTGGACTTATTTTTTGTGCCGAGGGGGATCTATTTTCAATATTGCTTCCACTCTGCTAGGGTCAATTTTTATGCCATCCTTTGAGATGATGTGTCCTAGCAGTTTTTCCTCTTCTAAGCCAAATAACACTTTCTTAGGGTTAAGAGAGATACCAAATTTTCTACACTTTTCGAAAACTCTCCTTAAATGGAGCAATTTCTCCTCATTTGTCTTTGAAAAGACAATGATATCATCTAAATAAATGACTATAAACCTACCTAATTCATCTACAAAGGCAATATCCATCACTCTTTGGAATGTAGTACGGACATTAATTAGAACAAAAGGCATTTTTGCATACATGAAAGTGCCCCAGGGTGTTGTAAATGTCGTTTTCTCTTGATCGTCTGGATGTACTAGAACCTGGTTGTAACCAAAAAATCCATCTAATAAGGAAATTCTCGCTGATCCAACTACCTTCTGTAGGATGTGGTCCATTTTGGGCAAAGGATAGTTGTCTTTCAAAGAATATTTATTGATATTTCTAAAATCAATACATAGCCTGATCTCCCTAGTCTTTTTACTAGTAGGAACTAAGTTTGATACCCATTTTGAAGACCGCAAGGGTACAACAATTTTGGCATCATACAATTTTTTAACTTCTTTCTCAACAACAGGAAAAAGCACTGGGTTGATCCTTCTGAGTTTCTGTTTAAAAGGTTTTTGGTCCTCTTTTATAGGAATTTTATTTTTTATAATGTCCGTGTCATAAGAATTTAAATCCTCATAACTCTAGGAAAATACATCTATGAATTCTTTGAAAAGCTCTATGTACTTTTGTTTTTTAGCAGAAGGCAAAGATTTGGATAATTTAACTATTTTAGGCTTTTCTTCGTTTCCTATGTTGCATTCTTCCACATCGGCTCCAGTAGGTTCTATTTTAGGTTTTTTAGCCACATCATTAAAATCAAATAACTCTTCTAAGGGAACTAACCCTCTAGGAAAAACATTATCCTTCAATTGCAAAATTTCTAACTCTTTTTGATCTTTATCTAATTCATTCAATTCTAATTTATTCATCATTTTATCTAAATTATTATCTACATCATAATCTATGTCTATATTGGCACACTCGAATTCATCCTTTGACTGCAATTTTTTTTCAATCTGTTCATCATTACCAAAGACTTGCCAGTACCTGATATTATCTAGGATAACTAGTCTGTTTTTAACCTCAACTATGTACTGGTGATTTGGGTGATAGGGCATTTTGTAAGTACTAGCTGAAGTAGCTAGACCATCAACTATGATATTTTGACCTTTTAGAATTACATATAACTCATACTCGAAAAAACATTCAAGGAAAAATAGAACAACATTCATATAAGCCCTTAACCTTCGATGTTTAGCTCAGTATTCCCCTTTGATTTGTTTATGAGTTAAGAATCTCCATGAACTGAAATTCTTTTGGCAGCTAATTTTTTCAAAACCTGCAATCTTAGGATTAAGGCTTCATATTCAGCTATATTATTTCTACATTGAAAGTTCAGTTTATATGAATGTCCTTCTGATTTATTAGTTTGTGAATTAAAAACCCACACACTTGCTCCTAATCCTTCCTTGCTTAGAGCTCCATCAAAATCCATGTTCCATAACGGATCATTTTCTTCATCCAGTTTTACAATGTCTATTTTGATTTCTTCCATCTCAGACAAATCAGTTTCTAGGTTGGGGATTTTTTCTTCTATACCTCCATCAATATACAAGATAAAAGAGTCTAGGTCTGAATGAAGTTAATAGAAGGGATGGTTGTTTGGTCTATCTTGACTGCTAATCATGTATTTTATTAATGTTTCTCTGTAAAGTCTCCTAGGATGACCAAATATAGGTATGCTAGCATAACTCATATCCATTTGTAGGGTGCCTTTCATTTTCCCCCCCATGATCTAGAGAGTAGCATTCCATACTTTAGGGGTATGTTTGCCACTACGATATCCATAACTAGGCTTTTGGCAGGGATTTGAGCTAGGGTGACACAAAGGTCTTTGATGAGACCAAGGCATCTTACCTTGCTGGAATCAAATGAATACAAATATTTATATGGCCTAGTGATGTCAAGATTCAATTTCTCCATTATGGCTCAGGGCATTAAATTGTGTGAGGCACCAGAGTCAAGCATGGCATTGTGAAGGATTTTATCAAGGATATTGAGACTGACGTAGAAAGGGGGAACAATTCCATCTTGGGGTTTACCTTCTACCTCTGGACCAAACAACAGTTCAGGCTTGTCATCAGTGAGGTTTACAGTATATGTTCCTTCTCCTACTTTTAAGGCTTTCATTACTTGTGTCATGTATGCATTCTTATTCATCAGTTTAGTGAGGGGGATTGAAATTTTAACTTTAGCCAATTCATTTTATATGTTGAAAGAGGTTTGTGGCTTCTCTATTTCCTTGATGTTCTGATCCTGTTTTTTAAGGTTTTCTTTTTTAGCATCTTCTTTGGATTGACTGGAGGAAGGAACATCTTTAGTATGACTAGAACAAGGGATATCAGTCTGAGTTTCCTTGGATTGATTATGAGGAGTCGTTTTGGAAGGATTATCAGGGATTTTCTTCGGAGGAGTATCAATAGTTTTTCTACTCTTGAGGTTATATTGCATATGCACTTCCATTATGGAATTCTGATAACCTTGTTTGTATTCTTCAGAATCTAATGGAATATTTTTTGGTTGTGAAAGAATAAATTGATCTTTCTCTTTTTTGGTAAAAAGGATATGATCAATTTCTATCTCCCCAAAAAAATTAATTTGGTTTTCCTCTAAATATTCTTCTAGTTCCACCTCTTCTTCGACATAGTTTTCCTGGAAAGGAGGCCTAGGTTGTTGATCATTAGCCCCCTTTGTTGTTTTTGTTTTATCTGAAGTGGATTTCACCTAAGATTCTGATTTCTATTTTGAGAATTTCCTTGGTTATCCCTAAGAGGGGTTCTATAATCCACTGTCATCCTCTCCATCATTCTTTCCATGATTTTGACTAGGTTGTCTATTTTTAAGTATGATGAAGAGGAGGAATGTTCCTCCTTAATGGTAACCCTTCTTTCAGTTTTAATCTTGCCTTTCTTGGCTAATAAATTAGCCTCTACTTTGACAAAATTACTTTGCATTTCTTCAAGTGTAGTGGGGTCTCTTTCTCTTAATAGGTAGGCCATTTCAACATCAAATCCTTCAAGGAAATGAATGAGGGCTAACCCTGGTGGGGATTTATAGTAGCTGGAATGGAATTATAGACTTGATCAAACCTATCACAATATTATTCAAATTATAGTTTCATTGGGGCCTATTTTTATATTTTTATATTCATTTAAAATCTTGAGGGAATTATTTTTAGTTTCCCATCTATTGAGAAAAGATTGATGCCACATAGTAAGGTTATTTATGGTAGTTGTTGGTAAAGATTTAAACCATTTTCTTACCTATCATTAAGGATTTGGGAAAAAAGCTTCATCTTCTTCATAAACCTCCTGAAGGTCAAAGTAGTCATTCATTTTTCTACATGTTGTTGTGTAGTGATGGACCCAGTGCCATCAAACTGAGGAATCCTACTTTGATAGTCTTGAGGCATGTTAGGTAATCGAGCAGGTAAAACCAAGGGCACATATTGAGATGCCATGATTGGTATATGGGGATGAACAACATATGAACCTGTAAGAGGTATATATGTGGAAGGGATTAAAACAGTTTGAATTATGGTTTGTGATGTTGATGGGGGGGTAGTGGAAATTTTTGAAGAGATGGAACTAGTGGAAATGTTGGCTTGTTGGGCCATGACCCAGGTCCAGAGTTGATTTAGCCAAACAAATCCCGGTACTACTGGCCCTTTCGGCAATAGTCTGTGGAGCGCAGACTAAGGTCTCACCCAAAGTAGTATGGGAGGGTGCTAGAACCAGGTTTCCACACCCTAGAGATGTCTGATGAGTTTAACTGGTCCATGGTTTGACCCTGCACATATGTTGCTACGTGCACTTACCGATACCTCGCAGCCTGAGATGCTGCCTTCTCGCAACCCTACTTGGGGGCCGAACACTGTTATTACCCAAGTACTTACTAGTATTCCACCGTTAGTTGATTAACTTAGCTTACTTGCATGTTCAAAGTATACTTAGAAATATAAATCATTCATACAAGTGCGCGTAGTAAATAAACAATATATTTGCAATTGATATCAAACATGTAATAACTCAAGAACAGATACACAAAATTTGGATAAAACTTCTCCTTATTATTCTCTTCTTCGGTTATAGACTCAATTTCTCCCTATGCACTTAGCTACAGGGGTCCGCGTACTCAGCTACAAAGCGTTCTCCTACTCTACGACCCAAAGACACACTTAGAAACTTACGACTAAATCCATTTTACTTCTTCGTTATCCTCTACTTCGTTTTTTCTTACACTTAGAGCCTCACTCTATTTATACAATCCCATGGTACGTGGACCATGGGTAGGCCGACATTACATTATAAACTAGGGCGGACAACCCTATGACTCTAACATACTTCCACGCCCGCAGTTCGCTAGGCTTTACAACATCATTCGGTCAAGACATGGGCATTGAGCCCCAAAACATGCTTTGGGGGGATTCCATGCCCAACAGGCCCCCAACAAAAACATTGTGACTCACCCTCGAGTCACTTTGTCAGTGCGGTGATCTTGGCATGGAGTTCCTCCAACTATCCTCGAACTGTGCTGATGTCGGTAGCGCACTGCGCCGCTGCTTGCTGAATTTGTTGCATCCTTTGTTCTGAGACCTCCATGTCTAGGGCACTTCTCTGCATTAACGTGTGCATCCCCTGTATGTGCATGAGCTTTCCTTCGATGTTTTTCATGATAGTGAAAGCCTCGTTGATCCACGACTGGACGTGCGCTTTGAGAATTGCCTCCTTATGTCATGCTGCATCCACCTGCTCCTTCAGTGCCTTTGCTTATTGCATCCTCGCAAGTCGGTGAGTGAGGAGTACTGTCTGCATAGTTCCTCTGACATTGTCGTATTGCTGTTGAAGTTCTCGTGTCTCGGCCTCCAGGTGCTGGATGTTGGGGTCCTCCTATAGAGTTATGAGGACCTCAAGTACTTTCTCCAACAAAGTGGTACAGTCTTGCACTGCACCTCCAATTTCTTCCAATCCCATTGTGATAGCACTAGCGCGTTGTTCTCGGACCTCTAGGGGAGTGGAAGGCTGCGCCTTTAACCATAGCTCGGCGATCTGAAGATTCAGCTCCAGTTGAACCTTGGTCGTTTCTTCTCTAGCCTCACGGACTCTGGTTGCCAACCTGTGGATCCGCACCTCTACTGGTAGATCTGTTGGGATGGCCAGCTCTGGGATGTGTTAGCAGGCATCATTTATCACCTGCAACAACCATTGGTTCTACGACACCAATTCGTCATGCTGCAGAGACTGAGTTGTTCCCTGTTTATCTTCTATTTGCTGAGAACTTTGATCGCGTGGCTCTCCCTAGCACGTAGCTCTAATGTTATCCCATCTTGTAGCAGATACAATGTCTCTTGAGGAAGGGCAACCAAATTAAGTCCAAGGCCTTTGATCACGTTAACTGCAAATTTGTCAGTCTCATTTGTTGCTACTAGGGCCCCTTCCGGTAACACTATTGTGTTTTCCATCTATGTGCACAACATCTACTCTGCTTCTGAGGATCCTGCTGCAAGGTGGGTCAAAAGGGTACCCACTTGAGGGTGCCATACCTATAACTCTTGTAGCTTTGCCTTGAGGGCCCCCAACATAGTCTGGTGCTCCTGCATAAAATCCTGAAGAGCCTCATTTGTGACATCGCGAACCGTCTTGCCGATGTCATGCAGATCACCTTCGGTTAAGGTGATCAGGTCAATGGCCAATTTCAAGGCCTTGACCTTCTTCCTCGGTCCTACTCTCTCTGCCATGTGTGGGCACTTCAGCTGTGTGGGCGCTTCAGTTGTGTTGACTCGGTCCCTAGGTCCATGCTCCCTTCTACTTTTTCTACTTCCTCTGCCTCCTGCCCCTGTGAGGATGTTGCTTGGTCCTCATCTGCCTTTGCTGTTTCTTCTTCTGCCACCTGTGCTGTTGCTGCTACTTCTGTAGCCTTTTTCTGCTCGGCGGCTTTCTGTGTCGCTTCCCGCGTTGCCCTTTCCTTAGCTGCTATTGTTTCCTTCCGCCTTTTCTCGGCCAATTGTGTGACGTGCAACTTGGCATCGTCCTTCTTCTTCTGCGCTGCCACCTTCTCAAGTTCTTCCAGATCTAGGGTGCGCCATTATAGAGGCCACATCTCCAAGACAGTAAAAATAGCATTGTCAATGGCTACAAAAGGTAGATTCGTCCACTACTTCGCCGGATCCTTATGTGCCCTGATAAAAATGTTCTACATATCAGCTTTAAAGTCTTCAAAAATCTGCAGACTATTGTACACCATGGGCGATAGGCACGGCCTCCGATTGATCCACATCTGGATGCTCATCTCCATGAGCACCCAGAAGATTTTGGTGACAACTTTCCATTTTTCTACCATTGATAGCTTGGTGTGTAGTGGGTTCCTCGGGGACACGTGTACGGGGGCCATTGCTTGTTTATCTTTCTTGGGCCTTGGCGTTCGCAATGATTTGGAGATTTCTGCCACAACCCCAACGCCTTCTGGAACATCCTCCATTATTGGGGTCTGCGTGGCCTCATCAGTGGTTACCTCTTCAATTCCCAAAGCATCCTTAGTTTTTGTCATCGTATCTAGGCTGTACTCTATCACTCACGATCTTAAGGGCTCAATTATCGCTCGACTCTCAATGCTCAGTGCTCTGCGCAATTGCTCAATTCTCAATTTACCAAGTGTTGTTTTCTTGGAAGCCCTTTATGTTTTATAGCACCTTTTGAATTCAAATTCGACTGCCCCCCCCAATTTTGGTCCATTAATGCTTTCTTGGCAGCAAATTTTCCCACATCTTGCCCATAAATCGTGTCTTAAATTCCTCTTTCCCGCTTCATTTGGCCTCAAGTCACACATCCCATCATGAATAGTGACCTCAATGGTCACTTTTTGGCCAATCCGTGTGACAGCGCAACCCTCCATGCATGGACATGGACCGCGTTACACTCTGCTTCTACTTGCATCCCCAATATCATGCAGCACCTGGGCAGCATACTTTATAGTCCCGCGCTTCCTTTCAACTACTTGGAGTGCTAGTATTGTCCTTCCCAGGGCTAGTCAGGTGGTCGCACCACCCATGTGGGGCTCCATCCTGTCCTCCACCATGGTTCGCGGAGAATCCCCACCTTCCATTGTTGTGGTGGACATCGCGGACTCTATTATTTGCAACGCGCTACCCTGGTGACTATGTTTGGTGATATGCGGTGCATGCCAAGGCAGCAGACTAGCCAGTTCATGGGGATAGTTCTCCAACTTGTTAGTATGATTGTACACACCTTGCCTTACCATCCTCAGCTTTTCGATGAGAAATGCTTCCTTTATTTTGTCTTCAAGTTTCTGGACCACTATGTCCATCAAAGCTCTTTTCTTCCTTTATTGTACCCTTTTTTTTTCAAGTTCACGGAGTTTAAAGTTTCCCCATTGGATTTCTTCCTCAAGTCTAATGTGTTCTATTTCTTGCGGTTGTGTGATTTTTTTGTTCTGGGCTTTGGAAACCATCGTATCTACTGGTGCTGCTATGCGCGGACTAGGCTTCACATGCTCCATAGGGATTACAGCCCCTACTTCATACTTCAGCTTTGGAAGTGCTCGTGCAGTCAGGGTTTTGCACATGGTCCTAGAAGCCCATAGAACTGGTGGTACGTGCAGGTCCCAGTTAGTGCGTTTCACATGGTGGATCGTGTTTAACACTTCAGACACCTTGTCAAAGGGTTCCCCACGGATAATCTTCAGCGCGTTTGGTCACATCATACTTAATAATTCGCACCTTCATCATGCCCGCTCCTGCTTGTTGTTCCTGATTTCTATCGTGAGGACAGAGTGCATTTGTGTAGGTTGCGTACCATATGTCTGTACCCATCTGGAGAGCTGGGCATGCAGGCTATTTTTTCCATCATCCCCGGCTTCCATCCATAGTTGAGGCTTCCCAAATTGTATAAGGACCACCCTTCTACATTTGTGACAGTCCTCAAAATGTTGTTGGCGCATATCCCATCACCTTGTAGGCATAGCGTGCAGTGCCCATTTCAGAGCGTCTAGCCACTGCTGTTTTGGCACCTCTCTTTCAAATTTGTTCAGGAATTCACCCACTTCACCCAACCCATCATACATAGGCAGATCCCTTACCTATATTTTCATGCAATGCAGTGATCTTACCATCATGTTGCAATTGAGCGTGGTTACCTCATGTAACTGGTTCTGCCATCATTCTATTTCCTCATCCAAATCTAAGGTGTAGGAGCTTTCACGCCCCCACGAAATCCTGCCATCCACTTTTGGATTCACCCAATCGTGCTCCAGAGCAGTTATCTTGTAGATACAGTCTAGATCGTTGTCACTCTCATCGTCATGCACTAGCTCTGTGTAGCACGATCCTTCCGCAGGGTCTAAAGGTACCACTACACACAGTGACTTTTTCTCAAAAATCATTTTGCACTTCTTTAGATTTATCACTTCGTTCATATCAGTGGCCCAATCTATTCCCAGTAGCATGGGATAGGGATTGTTGTCATCAACAATCTCTATCACTTCGAAATTTGCAAGCGCACTCGCACCTTCAATGTCTACCATTATTCCCTGCAATCTTCCCATCGGTAGGATCTTTTGTTGGTTCGCCATTCACAATTGAATAGGAGACCATAGCAATGTGGGCCTACAAATGTGCTCCCATGTCTATTTCATAGTACGTTTATGTTCAATCTCATCTCCATTCCTCTTCGCGTTGTGTGCTTCCCGAGCTTCTAGACCACGCACGGTTCTCTTGACCCAGCCCACCTAGTGATGGGTTCTTGCAGTGCCTTTATAGCCTTGGTGTTGCGCAACAGCTTCATGTATGTATCCAGAAAGGTGGTAAGCATTGATGGGTCCATCTCCAGTTCTAATTTTTATTTACTACCTGAAGTGGAGGCCTCCATGAAGCTCTTCTTAGCTTCCATGAATGTCTCCTTCGCGTGCTCAAAATCAAAATCTGGTTCCTTTGTAGGAGCCTTGCGAACCCAAGAACTCTCTTTGGGTTGCTTGCCCTTGTCATCTCCTATCATGATACCACTTCGGAGCAAGCTGTTTACATTCGGGTCCTCTTCGCGCAACTTAGACCTCATCATTTGTAGGTTCTTAGTCGGGGGAGGCTGGAGTATTCCTTTATCGTGTAACCTCGCTATCAGTGTAGGGCAGTCCTCCATCTCATGATCAAACTAGGTACAATATAAACATGATTCTCTCGTTGGATTTGTACAATTGTGGGCATAATGCCCTGGCCCTCTACAATTGTAACAAATCAGTTGTCCGCGGCCCCTTCTTGGTCCCATTCCACCTCGACCTCGTCTGCCCCCATGAAATCTAGTGTGCGCCATCCCTGCATTTTGATCGAGGGCTCACGTTTCGGTCTAAACTCTGTAGGTAGGAGTCTGATCCATCATCAGTTCATAACTTCTATAGGTACACTCATTGTGACCTACTGACCTACAGAAATTACAGAATAACTGTTGGGACGTCTGTGTATATTTCTGTAATAGATGATAGTTATATGTAGCATGCTTCCCTTGTATCTGACAAATCGCGCACCATAATGCAGGCGCCACGATTAGTCCTACTTGTGCCTCTTGTCTCAATTGAATCGACCCTCCTCCCACCATGTAGTTCACGAATACTGGACAATGGTCCTTGTCATGTCCCGGGCCTTTGCATTTTATTCACCATACCTCCTCGCATGCCTCTAGGTGAGTAGTCCTGTCTTGTTTCAAACTCTGCATCTCCAAACACAATTTTTTCAGTTTCATGTGGATTTTTTGGACTCCCAAGCCAGGATCTTGTATTGGGGTCTCGTGTAGTCTCATTGCAATCTCCAAATCTTTGGCCTGGGTGGATAACTTTTGCTACGACAGCGCCATCCTTAAATGTGGCATTAGTGATGCTACAAACCATGCATGGTGCTGCCCATCCGTCAAGGTCACGTTGGCTTCATGAATCATGCCCTTCAGTCTCTAATCTAGCTCCCAGGGGTCTTGCCTGGAAGCATCGTGATTTCCTTAAACTTGATAATCGACTGTGTCTCCGATTTTGGCCTGCTAAATTCCTTGTTCAGCGTAGCTTGGATATCCATGATCCCTGCATTTGGATTGTTGTTGGAATTCTTAATGTACCATTTCAGTGCGTGATCCTATAACATGATTACCAACATTGCCTTCTTTATATTTTCATCCACGACTCCTTGTGCTTCCCATACAGCTTTTACCACGAACCAAAATTGGTCCCGATCTTCGTTCCCTACTCCTTTGAACACCGAAAATTTTATCGCGCTCGCCATATTGAACAGTGGTGGTGGCGGAGGTGTTGTGGGAAGAGATGGGGATGACAATGGTGAAATTGGTGGTGGTGTAGGTGGAGCTGGTATGCATGGAATTCACTGCCTTATCAGACTGATCGAACTTCTTGGTGAAACTTTTGCAAGCTCTTCCTCGCTTTCTCGCTGACGTGAAATCAAGGGTCTAGTTTCTATCTCTGTGCTACCTTCATTTATATAGATCCTCCCACTTCACGTAGCCCCAGACATCAATTTATTCTCATAACCTGCTTTTCACACAATAGCATTTTAATCCTAGTGTTCAAAGATTTAACGTACTTACCTCACAATCCCGTGAGGAAGCATCGTTCCGACTCGCTGTAGCTGACTGACGTGTCTACCATGAATTTGGTGATAAACCCTCCTATAATTTGATTGAGCCAATGGTCCTAAAAGTGCATGATCCTATCTTCCAAGGCTTCTAGTCTGCGCACTAACTCTGGAGTCCACACTATCGGTTTGTGGACCCTACACCTTCCTTGATTGTCTGCTAGCTTCGGGATCCACTAGTACAACTACGAGGGGAAGGATGCAAAGAAAGTTTCGTAAATTTCCATATATAAGTAGCGCTCTAACCACTGTTCCTTTGATACTCGCGGATTCTAGTTTTCTTGTGCCGCGAACTGGTGAATTTGTTTGTCCAACCACCCTTCAGTTTCTTTCTTTGTCAGATTCCAGTGACACAACATTAGACATCTGTTATGCAGATCTTGATCCTGGCAACGGAACCATTTGTCGGCTTGTTGGGGCTTGACCCAAGTTCAGAGGTGATTTAGCCAAACAAATCCCGGTACTACTAGCCCTTTCGGCAACAGTTCACAGAGTGCGAACTGAGGTCTCACCCGAAGTAGTATGGGAGGGTGCTAGAACTAGGTTTCTACACCCTGGAGATGTCTGATGAGTTCAAGTGGTCTGCGGTTTGACCCTGCACATATGTTTCTACGTGCACTTACCTGTACCTCGCAGCCTGAGATGCTCCCTGCGCGCAACCCTACTTGGGGGTCGAACATTGTTATTACCCAAGTCCTTACTAGTATTCTATAGTTAGTTGATTAAATTAACTTACTTGGATGTGTAAAGTATACTTAGAAATATAAATCATTCATACAAGTGCGCATAATAAATAAACAATATATTTGCAATTCATATCAAACATGTAAGAACTCAAGAACAAATACATAGAATTTGGATAAAACTTCTCTTTATTATTCTCTTCTTCAGTTACAGACTCAACTCCACCTTGCGCACTTAGCTATAGGGGTCCACGCACTCAGCTGCAGACAACTAGGCCTTTGTGCACTCAGCTGCAAAGCCTTCTCCTACTCTATGACCCAAGGACACACTTAGACACTTACGACTAAATCCCTTTTACTTCTTCGCTATCCTCTACTTCGTGTTTTCTTACACTTAGAGCCTCGCTCTATTTATACAAACGCATGGTCCGTGGAACATGGCTAGGCTGATATTACATTACAAACTAGGGCAGACAACCCTGTGACTCTAACATACTTCCGCGCCCACAATTCGCGGAGCTTTACAACATCATTCGGTCAAAATATGGGCTTTGAGCCCCAAAACTTGCTTTGGGGGGGATTCCATGCCCAACATGAAATAATATGTAAAGATCGTGTGATGGGAGAGGAAACAGAGATTGATAGGGATGAAAGTTTAACTGATTCCTAGATGTAAGCTTTATGGATATCTTGGTCTAGGTCTGTCACTAGGTCTTCTAATTTTCAAATTGTTGGAGAGCGTGTTTGTCAAAATCCTAGTCTATAGACTGATGTTCAGATATGTATGATCTTAACACCGACTCATCAATGACAGTTTTAGCTACAAAGCTTTCATATTTGGATCTAAACAAACTAAGTTCAAAGGGTATATCAAATTGAATGTTTTCTATGGGAACAAAGCTCTATGGAAAAGAATTGGCTCTTGGTAGAGGACTATTACTCCCTTGACTTTCGGACAAGTTTTTCTTCCTTATCAATTTCTCAGGATTATCTAGGATATTCAGAGGATTCAGATTTGGATGAGCTATGGTATGAATTCTTTTAGGAGCTATACCTGTATAGTATTAAACACACAATTTCAACTATGCACAAATTTTACAACCTCAAAACATTTATTTATGAAAAATAAATCTTAAATGTTCTTGAAATAAAGTTTTTGAACTAGGGAAATAAAATTTCAAACCAAGGTATGTTCGCTCCCCAGTATGGTCACCAGGATGTTATCACTCCGTAATTTTTGAGGTTGCAGAAAAATCACAAAGGTAACCACATAACCACTTTGGAAACTGGGAATCTAGCCCTTCCAGTTTCAGAGAGGGATCTCTCTTTATGATTTAGCTTTGTTTGAATGAAGGTATTAGGCTAGCTATTAAGTTCAGGTTTGGGTTTTTTGTGTTGTTGGGTTGAAACTGGGAAGAAAGGCCATTGGGAAAATGGAGTCACAGGTTTGAGGTGATCAAATACAGAGTTTACAAGCTAAACTTACAGGGTAGGTTAGGCAAATTCATTGGATCCTTTAAGATCTATGGTGTGAAGGAGAGGAAAAGATTTAGAGATCCAATTAAAAAATAGAGCAGTTAAGAATTTTGATTTTAATCTTCAGTGGAAAACATAAAAATTATTCTTAAGCCAGAGATAGAGTGTACATTCAAACAAATTTTTTTCTTTATCTTCTTAGAATAATTTAGATTTTAGAATCACATATGAGAATAAAAAGAAAACAAATTGACAAAGAGAGATGCACTTCACCAATAAAAATGACACAAGAATCCTGTAATGATTGCACTGTATTACTGAAAATATGATCAATGGTGGCTCTGTGAGCTGCTTTACAATACAATTACTTTTCCTCAAAAAAATCCCAACCCTTCATACTTTCACTTATGAAGTACTTAAAGAAAATATTATGTAAAATATATTGATTCTAAAGATCAATATAGGATCCCAATAATATCTAAAAACTGATTACAAAAGTAGTACAAAAATTTAGGAATTTTTGAACTGCTAGAAATGTTGGCCCTATTGTTGAGGATGACTATTAATGACTGAGCCTCCAAATTTGCTGCTTTGTTTGCCTCGCTGTAAAAAATATTACTCAAGTAATTCACAAAAGTTGTCCCGTCTGTCTTCATTGGGGATAGAAAATTTAACTAATTTTCTATAGGTCTCATCCACATCTTTGTACTTTCGAAAAGTTGGTATGATGATGAACAAATGTCTGAGCTCATGACTGATGAACAAGTAGAAATATAAGGCCTCCAAGAATGCTTTCCCTATTATATGCCCCTTATACCTGCAAATCTTCACTTGTATTGGCAAATAGTACATAGTTTCTCCTGGTACTCTGTCAAGCTCATCAGTTTATCTCTTATACCAATTAGTGTTGGTAGACCTTTCCTGTTCAATACCTAAATCTTCTTATGAAATCTCTGTATGCTAGGTTCTAGATTTTGACATTTATTGCCCAGCTGTATGATAAGGTTTCTTTTAGTGTGCATCCTCCTCACTTCTAGAATAGTGTGCATCCTGTCTTGAATTCCCAGCTGCTATAATTCTTCTATGTTTTTAGAATTCAAGATTTTGGTAATTGTTGTTGCTTCCCCAGGTTTCTATCCTATGTCTATTTTTATTTGCATTATTACCTCTTTGGACCTTTGTATTAATTCCTGTTGCTAAAAAATAGTCTCTATGGAAGGCAATATTTTTGTGATGGCTTCACTAATTTCTATCCATATGTTTTTGATAGTGTCTTGAGATGAGCTTTTAACTTAACAGTTTCTAGTTCCTGAATGGACAGATAGTCCATGGCTTTTAGAAGTTCACTTGCAGAATACGATGTCTGTGATGGTGTTGAAGTTGATATAGATGCCCCTGGTGTTGTGGTCACTGAAATTGCGATTGTTGTAAGTGGAATTATGGCCAATTGTGTTTCCCGCTCTTTTTCTTTGAGCATTTCCTCCAGTTGTACATACATGTCCCAGATCTGGCTGTTTTGTTCAATCACTATTCAGAATATATCCTATTTCTTATTTTCCATCTCTTCGACTTCCTTAGCATATGGATCTTCTGTGGTAGGAAATTTTAGTTGCTTCCTCAATGCTACTATATCAGCATCCTTTCTTTTCACAAGATATTATGTTGCCTTTACATCTTTGGGATTATATCCTAGTTTGATCATCAAGTCTTCGAGTGACTTCATCCTGGTATCCTTGGCTAAGGATAAAATCCTTTCCAAATTTAGTCATGACTATGTTTTATTTAATGATACCTGTAATCTAGAAGATGACATGGCAACATTAGTTAGTGTAGAATACATAATTTCACTGGTTTGTTTGTGCATGTCCATTTGATTTATTCGATGAATTTGCTGTGTATCAAAAATAAACATAGATTCTTTATAATTTGTTGGTGTCCTTGGGATTGCCACTTTAGCTTGGAGGAATGAAATTTTTATATTTCCCTTTTTTGTGTCAAATGTTGAAAGGAGCCTATGTTGTGATGTAGTTGTCTGATTCCAAAATTGTGTGTAGGTTGTGGTTTTCAGCATCTCATTCCTATTTTTGATTTCCCTGTATTTGGCAAAAATATTAGGCTCAACATTGTCTTGAGCCAAGTCAACTGTTTGTCGTGTTTCTAGAGGATCTTGTGAAACAAAGGAAGATGGAGAGCCTAGAAAAGTATCCTCTTGTCTTGTACCTGCAAAAATGCCTTCTGTCATGGTTGAAACATGTTTACCTGTCATGACTATAGTAGTCTGCCCTTCATCCTCCTACATAAAAAATGGTGGTGGATTCTTTTTAGGCTTCTTTGTATAAATTCAGAACTGCTTCTTGGCTTCAATTTCTGTCACTGCAGAATACTCTTCTTCTCTGGGATTTTTATCATGCTTCTCTTGAGGTATTGGTGTCTGTGAGGTGGTTGTAGATAAAATATTCTCCTCTTCTTCCTGCAAGGTGTTCTTCTCCCACTTTTTTTTTTTTCATGTATTGCTTGAACCCTAGTCGAGGAGTATGTGTGTAGGGAGTAGTCTTTTTCTCCACACTTAGCTTTGAAATTATACCAAAACGGTCATAAGACCAAGTGAAGCTCAATTTGAAATTTAATTTCTTCAACAACAAATCAACTTCTTTACTAGCTATTCTAATAGTGCATACAAAACGTCCAACCTATGCTTTGATTTTAAATTGTGCCTTCTTCCTAGCTGCCATAAAATGTAAGTCATCCATAGGTATCATTTCTCTAGTGTACTCTAATAAGAATAGTCTCATGGGAACAAATTTTGGCAACCTATAGGGTGGAAATTCACACCCATAGATTTTGATATCAGTGTAGTTCTCGTATAAATACTAGTCACGTGTCTTCACTTGGTCACTAAGATGCAAAACCTTTTGAATATTTGCTCCTATCCTAGGCTCCAAATAACTATGCAACATACAAATAACTCTGTGCAAGAAATCATCAGCATAGTCTATGAAAGTAAACTCTGTGGAGTTTTTCCTAACCAGAGAGGTCCAATGTATGACTGATTGAGCATTACACTACTCATCCATCTTTTGTAAAGTAAAGGGAAACATGTCTGCTTGATGATAAATAAACATGTAAACTAAAACAACAGAATATTTATAAGCTCCCTTTGTAGGAAAATTCATGAATAGATCATGCATTGCATCTGCAATAAAGTCATTGTAATTAAAAATAATAGGTTTCTCACCAGTGGTAAAAATTGAAAAGAAGCCAATAGTGGGCTCATAAACCCACTGATTAGAGTGATAACCAAGTAGGTATGAGATGATGTTGATTATTTTCTTGGTTACCTTAGGGAACATGAAAGAGAAATATGGAGGGTTTTTTTTAGGTGATTGGGCATCTTCGGGGAGAAAAATTTCAAATATCTTAGCTCTCTGTGGGACGATTAAATTCTTGTAGAACTTAGTTATAGAGTCTACTAGCAATGGCTTGGAAGACTCTAGAATTATCACTTGGAGCATTTGAGATATGGCTTCCGCTATGATGGTGATCAAAATTTCATGATTTCAACACATAATTCCTCTTTGAGAGGGTACATAGCTCAATTGACACTAGGAGACTAGCTCAGGGAAATGATGGGTTTGTGGGAACATGAATTGAGGGAGGGTAGACTCCCATAGATTCAATTCATCACTCTGGTCCAAGAATTTCTGCTTCAACCAACTGTGATGTTCGATGAATTCGAATTCAAATTTTGTCTCAATGATTTTATACTGTAGATCAACTAAGGGTAGATGATCCAGGTCAATAAGAGGGGGTAACATGGGATTTTCCTCTGGTTTCTTTCCCTTGTCCTTAGGGGTTCTACTTTTAGGAGGCATTATCAATTTTTAAAAGAAAACACATGAGGATGATGACACTAGGATTACCTAGAATAGGAAACTAACTCTAGAATGCCAAAGTGGGGTCTCTGATAGTGACTATATCATTGTCCCTTGGCAGTGTTCTAGTTACTACGATAGCGTGGAAGATTAAAAACTTGAACAAGTCGTGCAAAAAAGTGAAGGAAAGGAATTACGTGGGTTAACGTTGTGTAATAAGGCAATTTTGAAGTTATCATTTTGTTTTTACCATTACGGGGAGTGGGACCGTTACAAAGGGAGAGAGATATTTAATTGGTGTAACAGTTTGCCGATGTGGCAGGGGAGTGCCAGATGGTAGGTTTTTATTGGGAGTGGTAGAGTATACCTGGAAAATTTTGACAGACAGGAGTTTGGGGGAGTGGGGTCCATGGTGGTGAGTTGAAAGATGATGAGTGGAGGGAAGGTCAGCTGAGGTGATGAGTGATCGTTGGTGCAGGAGTGGGTGGTCAACGTTGGATGAGTTTTTAGAGGGGGATGCACAATGAGTGAAAAGGAAAGGGCGGGTGCGAAACATGGGGAGGGTGACACGTAGTGGAGCCTTTCGGACACCCCCCCTCCCCCGTGGGTAAAGTGGGATGGAGCTCGAGGGGGCCCGAAAGCAGTTCCCCGTTGTTGATCTGGGCAGGGAGGATCTCAACCGTTGATTGCATAGTTGATATTCACTTGCCAACATAACTTATTTGTCGTATTCAAACTTTATTAAGACCTTTGAAACATTTATGAATAATATATATTGTTACAAATAATTAATCATGTTTAACCACATGATTAATTTATTCCAAATCAATATAACTAATCTAAACCAAACTAATCAAATCTAGGGCGCATTTGATTTTGCAAGCCCCTTTTATTCATTTTTCTAAGGTTTTTTGATTAATTTTTCCTTCTCAGTTAACCACAATTAAATGGTGTCATTAACTCCACTAATATATCTCAATCATGATTACACTGTGTGATTGATTTATTCACTCACCTAATCAAATTTATTTTCAGCCTAATCACATTTAAACGGTGTGAGTAGACTAATTATTGATAATCCTCCTATTTACAATGTGGCATTTAAACAAGTTGCACACCTTATTTACAAAAATTCCTGAAGTATGCTTTCAAGAAATTTTGATTTTTTCTTGGTGGCATTTGGACTTGCTCACCTAGGGGGACAATTTCATATATTTTTTCTCTATTTGTTTTTCTTTTCTTTTCTTTCATTTCTTTTTTTATTGTGTTTTTTCTATCACCTGCAATTTATTTTTATTTTTCTTTTTCTATATATTTTATTTTTATTTTTTTGGAAATAAATTTTAAACATGAAACATTATTTACATTTTTCAAATATAAATCATCAGGTAAAAACAACTCATCCAATGAAATATAGGACCCTAACATATCAAATTCATGATCATAAGCTAGCAACAATTATACATGCATTGAATATGTGGAGACATTATCTTCTGCGCAAGAGGTTTACATTGATGAGCGATCATAGTGGGTTGAGGTATTTGTTTGACTAGCCAAATCTAAATGCTAGGAAAGCTAGATGGTTGGTTACCCTTAGTATGTTCGACTTCGAGATCGGAAACATCAAAGGGAAGGAGAACTGGGTGACATATGCTCTTAGCAGGAAGGTATAGGTAAATCATATAATAGTTATGAGCTCTTATGGGACAGAGTTACATGATAGGATTTTGCAGGCAGGATAGTAGGATGACAAATATATGGAGATCATGTATAGGTTACATTAGAGTATAGGTACATGCATAGGTACACTTGCATGTATAGGTATAGGTGATTAGGATGGAGACTACCATCTCACAGAAGATGGGTTAGTGATATTTAAAGACAGGATCTATGTGCCGAATTGTAGTGAGCTTAAGAAGAATATCTTTAGAGAGTTTCACACGAAGCCATATTCAGGTCATCTAGGATATCAGAAGACATTGACAACATTAAACAAGTTCTACTATTGGCCGAATCTAAAGAAGGATGTGGCAGAGTTCGTGGCTCTATTTTTAGATTTTCAACAGTTAAAGGTAGAATGTAAGCATCCAGGTGGTCTACTACAACCTATAGCGATTCCAGAATGGAAATGGAAGGTCATTTCCATGGATTTCATTATCGGTCTTCCAAGGACAATGAGGGAATAACATTCTATTATGGTCATCGTTGACAGGTTGAGAAAGGTAGCTCACTTCATTTTAGTAAAGACTACATATTCAACCAATGAGGTAGCATGAGTGTTCATCAGAGAGATAGTGAGACTACATGGTGTTCCAAAGAAGATTGTTTCAGAGAGGGATGCAAAAGTTCACTTCCAATTTTTGGAAGGAGCTATTTGCAAGCCTAGGTAAAGAGTTGGCCTTTAGTAATGCTTATCATCCGAAGACTAATGGACAGACAGAGAGGGTCAAACAAATCTTGAAAGATATGTTAAGGATGTGTGTGATGCACCATTAGAGGAAATGTGAGGAGTATCTTCCATTGGTTGAGTTCACATACAACAATGGTTATCAGGAGTCATTGAAGGATGAGTCCTTTCGAGGCATTGTATTGACAGATTTTTAACACTCATATCAGCTGGAGTGATCCAGTGAACAGGGTACTTATTGGACAAGACATGTCAATAGACATGCAGCAGGAAATGCAAGTTATAAAAAAGAATCTAAAGGCTGCACAAGATAGAGAAAAGAGCTACGCAAATCAACACAGGGTATTCAATAACTTTCAGGTTGGGGAGCATCTGTATTTGTGCATCAAGCCCACGAAAATATCTTTGAGGATTGGTTCATGTGCCAAGTTGGCACCACAATATTGTGGGCCTTTTGATATCCTTGAGAGGCTTGGACCATTCGCATATCGACTTGCACTGCCTCCAACTATGAGGGTCCATGATGTTTTCCATAATTGATTTCTTAAGAAGTATATAAAGGATGTTGATCATGTTATCAATTGTTCTTTATTGTAGGTGGAGCGAGAAGGATAGTTCAAACCGGAGCCTCAGTGCATATTGTAGCAGAAGCATCTCATGCTTAGGAACAGAGCCATAGAGAAAATTAAAGTGTAGTGGAAGCAATTTGGGCTTGGAGAAGCTACATGGGAGATGGAAGATTAGATGTGGGCCCTATATCCTTCATTGCTTTCCAATTGAGACAATGCAGTTTTGGTTTGGGGTTCGTATATGTTTGGCATAGGTTTTGCTAATGTTTGGTATATGTATGTATATGTATATGGATTTAAATATCGCCATGAGCTAAGCTATAAATATCCAATAATCGATATGGTTGTTATTTGGTCATGTTGTCATGATGTTTTGCTTTTGAGCAAGTTATTCATTGTAAATACTACAATGAGCTAAGTTATAAAGCTCCATGGGAAGTATGTTTTCTTTTCAGCGGTCTTGCTGAGATCATGGTGTTGTTTAACACCAATGATGGTGTTCCCCAAGAGCGAGGGTTATGTAACATCCTTGGTGAAAATTCCATGTAATAAAATTTAATAAAGGCAAAATATGACCATGATTAAGGGCACTTATTCCAAGCTGAATGTTGGTCAAAGATATCCTAGTGGGCTTCACTGGATGTGTGTTTTGGCTAAGAAAATTTGGCAAACGCTAAGGCAAAAGCATTAAAAGGAAAAAAGGCATTTTTGGCACAAATATTTATAAAAATAAAGGAAATTAGGAGAAAATTAAGGTGAAAGGTCATAGGTTGCATGTGAGGAGGACATTGAAGGAAAAATAACGGAAAATGAAAAAATTAGAGGCCTCATTCATAAAAAGGCTTTTGAGGATTAGTTGGTAACTTTTACTCAGTTCAAGCTTGGATCTCCCTCATTATTCTCTCTCTATCTCTCTCACTCTTTGTCACTTAGAGTTTTCTTGGAACACTCTAACTTTGGATCAATGAAGGAAAAGAAAGCAAAGGGAAAGGAAGGAAAACAAGGGTAGGGGAAAGGAAAGTAGGATTTAAGCAGCTTCAGTGGGAATACTTGCACGTAACCTTTTGCATGTGTTATTTCCTAACTGGTTTGGAAATTCGTGGATTTTCATGTTGACATATGGTTCTCTGGCTATCGGTGGCATGGTTTTGTTGGGTTATGATAGTGGTTTTCAGCCTAGCCTTTCCTTTTCCGGATGCCATGGTATGTTGGGATGCTTTTTTCTAGTTTTTGAGCTTTGGTTTGAGGGATGGATTTTAGAATCCAGGGCAGAGGTTGTCTCAAGTTCCATTTCCAAAGGCCTAGGAATCCCTTGATTGATTTTGGTGGGATACATGGTAAAGCCTAAGGGAGAAGTCTCGATTTAGGGCCTAGTGATCTGGGTTTGGATTGCAGTAAATCCTGAGAGATTGGTCTCAGTTTATGGCCTAGTGATTCGGTTCAGATTACAGTAAAGCTTGAGAGACAAGGAGATGAAAAATTCCTCAAGGATAGTGATGGATTTTGGATGGAATTTCAAGTTCGGTTTGGTTGTGATTGGAGCATCGGTTTTGGTGTGATCACAGTTTGATGAAGGTAGAGGTGGTTTAACATCTAGATTCCTTTGGTTTTTCTAGGATTGGTTGTTCTATGAGATCACACATTCATGCTTGGAATATGGCATGGGGGTGATTTGCTAAAAGAGAGACTTGGTTCAGCCATGTGTATGGTCGAGTGGTACGTGGAAGTCCCACACTTGGTCATATTTTCCTATGAATAATAAAATATAAGCTCTCTTACTTTTTCACTAGTTTATATGTGGATTTAATGGCTATCATATCTTTGATATTTATATGGTTTTATGTTGGTTATAAGCATGGTTGAATGACTGGTTTATGTCATGGTTATTTCATGTATTTACTTGTAATTATCAAATGAATGGATGCAAGACCTAATTGATGATTAACTTATTAAATGGAGAAGGAGGTGATCCTTCTAGTTATGTTTGATACATTTTATCAGTCATTTATGCTTTGTCTTATATCCTAGACTTGTAGTTTGTGTTGATGCCAAGTGTTTTACAGAATGTTAGTCCTGGTTGGAGATGCTCAGGCCTAATCCTAAGGTTTATTTTGAGTATTTAGTATTGTTATCATGTCATTGAATGATTTTGAAGGTTGTAACAAGTTTTGGGAAGAGGCCAGATTCTAGGCTATAAAAGTGGCTCAAATCGTGGGGCCGCTGGCACAGGTCTATTGAGAAAAGTCCATAGTCACTGGCGCAAAGGCTTATGAGAGAGAATTTTAGTTTTTGGTCACTATCTTTCCTTTAACATGAGAGTGACTATAGGTTAAACGTCTTAAATCATGAATGGGGCTCAAGGACAAGTTGTCTGAGTGGCTGACATGTCTCTTAAGGGTGTTGTTGTTGATGTGGATGGGTTTTTTTATGGGTTCTGTCGAGTCCATTTCCTTAAGGTAACCTAGGAGATTGAATCCCTTAGTAACATCTCTCATCACATGTTTTCCTGGCTGGATGGTTGCTTGGGTGGACTTGGAAGGAGAGGGTGTTACATAAGGTAAAATGGGTCTTGTCACAAAACAAGTTTTTCTAGTGTATCTTCAAGTCATGAGTTAGTCTTCACATGTAAAATTAACATAAGCAATATAATAGCACCAAACTCATACAGGCATAATGAAGAGCATACAAAAATATTTGTTGGTGGAGTTCACCCCTCCTATGATACATCTCTCAGTCTACCAACATAGCTAGACCACTCAAATATTCAGTAGAAAAAGTATGTACATAAATATTTTCTTATGGAAACATGTGGCTATTACCCCTACAAGATAATGTTCTCCTGCAAAGAGCTCTCACATATAGTAGAAAAACAAAGCATCTCCTACCAAGATTCCATACTCCAACTGAAATGAGCTGATATGAGCATGTGAGCACTTCAATTCCACATTGAAGCACATAAAAAAACTTCCCTCAACAAAGAGAAAAGTAAAATTGATCTAAACCCTAAATCCTACAAGTAACAACTACTGCAGTAGACGTCTAGAGGTGAGAAAACCCCTACAAGGCCTTCTCCATGCTCAAACACCTTCCAGAACTTCTTCCAAACCTTGATTGATCCATACACCCTTAGTCCCAAACCTGCAAATGACTACTTATATATACTCAAATCAGAAATTAGATGTCACTAGTGCATTAAGAACATCCAAAAACCCCTAAGTGGACTCTTTCTAAGCTCAATTTGGAAAAAAATTCCAAAAGATATGGCTCCCGAAGCTCCCATATGAGTTTTACTGTTAACTGTCCTACAAATCAGACGAACAGTCCAACTGTCCTACAAATCTTCCCTATTTTTTGCTAACTGAGTGAGAAATTCACCCTTCGCCGATACAATTTGTTGGAGCTTTAATTTTTCCAGTAACCCTTAATTCTGAAAAATAAGGTCACATTGGCACATAAGGCCATGGGCCGGGCCTTAACATCTACCCCCACTGGCCTAGCGCCTAAATATCTAATGTGTGGTCACATATGGTGCCACAGGTCCAAGGGCTAGGATAACCACCCACCCTTCCTACTAGGCCCCAAAATTATTGTGCATCGTTCACATGGGTGGTCCAATGGAGAGAAGGGCAAAGAGATGTAGAGAGAGAGGCATATTGTAATAGAGTTGGAAGGTGAAGAGAGAGAGAGAGAGAGAGAGAGAGAGAGAGAGAGAGAGAGAGAGGGAGAGAGAGAGAGAGAGAGGATGTGAGAGAGTGGAGAAAGGTAGGGAAAGAGAGATGGAGATGTAGGGGGAGATAGAGGGAGGTAAGAAGAAAGACAGAGAGAGAAAGGTGGAGAGAGAGAGTGAGTGATAAGGAATATGGAGAGAGAGGGAGAGAGGACGATAGGAGTGAAGAGAGATAGAAGAGGGGGAGAGGGAGAGAAGGAGAAGAGAGAGAGAGGGATCGAAGGAGTGAGTGATAGATAGATAGATTGGGTAAAGAAAGTTTATGTTTTGGGGGTGATATAGAGAGACAGAGGGAGATAGATATATAGATGGAAGGTGAATAGAGATGAGAGAGAGATGAAGACAGGGAGGGAGGGACAAAGAGAATGATAGATATTGAGTGAGAGAGCATGTGTGTTTGGTCGGTGAGATAAAGAGACAAAGAAGGAGATACATAGGTATATATATATATATATATATATATATATATAGATGGATGGGGAGAGAGGGAAGAATATTTTTTTCACTAGCTGCATTGATTTCAGTGTTAATGGAAATTTCTAATCCTATTTGATTGCTTGCTGATGAGCCTCATAAATGGGTAATTATATGGGCTCATTTTACCTCCAAACCTAGTCAAATCAACCATTCTCTTAGCTTATTGTATTATTTTCTTATTATATTTATGCTTATAGAGTGAGTTTAGTTAGTTATTGTGCCATGTGGTCTAACATGTATTTAACGCAGGTTATTGATGAGTTTCGAGGTCAAAGTCAAGGATCTAATGGACAAATGGCAACAATAACTCGAAGTGGACAAAGGAGAGGACTTACATGAGGGAATCCCCCTCATTTATTACTCCTCACTTTGAATTCCCCTTCATTTCAGCTCGGAATACAAGCAACCGAATCATGCACTAGAAGGCAGCCGAGCAAGTGGAGGATGACTGATGATTATCTTGAGTTTCGGGAGCCAAGCCTCCCTAATTTTAAGGAAATTTTTGCTAGCTTCATTTTTATAAGTAGAGGGGCCTAGGGCCTCACTAGGGTTGGATTTCTTGTTTGATTTTTGCTTATGTAAACTCTGCTCCAACTTCGAGCTTATTATTTTGTGACATTTTCATGTAATCTTGTTATCTTTTTGATAATAAAGATGGGATCCTTTTTGAGCTAGCATTGAGTTACCTCAGAGGGCTAAAGCTCTTGGGTTAGGGCCCAATCCAAGCAACCAAGCTCCTATTTACTTGTATTTGTATGTTTTATTTCAGTTTGTAGGTTAGGTTGATGTTAGATGTATTTCTTTTATGGTTAAGAATAGGTTTCTTTTGATGATTCAATAGTTTGCTTTCATTTGTGCTTTCTATAGTAGGTTAAATAGTGATTAGAAAAGGCTCAAAAGGCTAGCAACAGTGCTATGGCCTCTCTTCCTTGCTTTGGGACCATGATTTGAGGCAAAGACCCTCTTGCTACCCCAAAAACACAGCTTTTCCTCCTTCATAGGAGTTCTAGAGTTTGCAGCTTTTTAGTAGGTTAATAGTCCAGCTTTGCTTTGCTTTAGATATTCTTCATCATGCTCACTTTCTGATTTTCAATAGTATTCTTTCATGCTTTCCTTTCTTGGAGCATTTCTCAACATTTCCTTTCATAGATCATAGTCTAGACCATTTTTATGCAAAACTCTATTTTTCCTAAATGCATTCATTTCACTTGTTG
Source organism: Pinus tabuliformis (assembly GCA_031772625.1). Lineage (NCBI taxonomy): Eukaryota > Viridiplantae > Streptophyta > Pinopsida > Pinales > Pinaceae > Pinus > Pinus tabuliformis. The sequence goes on along the minus strand of CM062812.1, from coordinate 314,557,268 downwards.
CTTGAAATCCTTGGTTGACTGCCTGTTTCTATGCAACAGATCTCTTCTAGTAGTAGGCCAAATTATCAAAAATCACACCCTCCATCTGATCCATGCCCTATAGGTCTCCCAAATCTCACCTCAATTATGCTTTAGTTTCCTACACTTTTCCATAGAACTTCTTCCTCTCTCCTTGAGCAAACCCAATCATCTTTCTCTCTCCCAGTGATTCATGGTAGACCTTAGGCACCCCAACACCTCATTCCAACCTTCATCCACCTTTTCCACCCACTCTCACACCCTCAAAATAGTGAAAACTGCTCTCGGCCTCCTCCTGTAGGCCTCCTGTAGATTCCCTATTTTCCTCCTGTAGATTTCCTGTGTCCTCCTGTAGATTTTCCTGTAGGATTTCTTTTGAAGGCCGAGTGTGGGAAAAACCTCCAGAAGGCCACCTGAGACCTCCTAGGACCCATCCACACCATCCTACATCTTCTCAAGTCCCAAGACCACCCTTCAACACCACCTATTCACTGCCACACTCACACACAATAAATTACATGCATGTCAAACTCACATAAAAGTACATAAAAATCCAAAAATATGTTCTTTGCTTATTTACTTCTAGAAATAGCATAGTTAGATGTTGTTTACTTCCTTGAGTAGGTAATGTCATTCCTTTCATGGTTTTCATAGTGCTTTCTACAAAAGTAGAATTAATTGGTTAATTAGGGTTTACTAGGTTTGCTTTACATTTTAGTCTTTCTCCTTTCTGCAATTACAATAGCATCTATAGAGTAATCTTTCTTTCCTTTCATCACATATAGATCCTCTTCTAGAATCCATAGAAGTTGGCTTGAGCTCCTAGTGATCTTGTGCCAGCTGACCAAGTGACAACCTGCAGTGAGAACTAGTACTTGTGCATACAACATCGATGATTCCAAGTTTGTTACGAGCTACCAGGTCGATAAGAGTAAAGTAGGCAACCCAGGAGTTGTAGCATTATTGCTGCAATAATGGTGCTCACCACTTTTTGGCGCTGTTGGCAGGGAAGCATCAGAGTATTCTGTGATTACTGCTTTCTTCTATTTTCTATTGCAACATTCTACTAATAGTTTATTTCAGCAAAAGTAGACTTGTCATTCCTTTTTCTTCAATTCTGCATTTCCTTGCTTTCCACTTCAATTCTGTAAATCTAATTTCAGCAAGTTCATTTCAGTTAGCTGCAATTTGTTTTGTTCAATCATAATCACAGTTTTTGTAGGTACTGTCAGTATGGGGAAAAAGAAATAAAATCCAACCAAAAAATATTTCCTTTCATGCCTCGTAGGAATAGAGATAACTTAGGAAAAATTTTACCCAACACCCCCACTACTTCACACAAACAACCTTCTCTCTTCTTCAGCGGCTGCGATTAAGAAGAACCCTTAGGTGAACAATAAGACATATTTGAAGAACCCTTAGGGGAAGAAGAAAAAGAAAACATTCCTTTGGAGCCAATGGCTAAAAACAGAAATGCTAGGGGGAATGGAGAGAGAATAGAGTGTACCTTTCCCATTCGGGAGACCAATGGGGACACAAAAATGAAGAATATAAGCCCTTTCTCCCTACCTCATTTCCATGTTCTGACTACAGAAGATCCTGACACCTTCTTGTTCGAGTTTGTTGTCATCTGTCGAACTTATGACTATGCAGAAGATGAGAAAAATTTGAAATTGTTCCCTTCTACTCTCAAGGATACAGCATTGCGCTGGTTCGTGGGATTACCTAGCAATAGCATCACAACTTGGGTCAGATGCTGCAAGCCTTTAACAACAAATATCTAGAATATTGTAGGTCAAAAGATACAAAATAAGAAATCTTCTAAATGACCATAGGAGGTGATGAGTCCATGGAAGACTATGAAGAGAGGTTCCATCTCAATTACAAAAGGGCTGGGTGTGCACTTGACCCTGAGTCTCTGAAGTTGGTCCTGCTCAGGGGAATCTGGGAAGACCTTCTAGACACCCTCCATCTGTTGGTTGGGGGAGACATCTACCAACTACCCTATGAGGACATAATGACTATTTTTAGAAACTATTCTAGGGTAGCTAGAAAGAAAGGTAGGGGGAGTCAACCCATAGCTAGTACCTTTTGCTCCAACTCATCCATTAAATGAGAAATTGGAAACATGTTGGAAGACTTCAAGAGTGAGATGTTGCAGACTCTTCCCATGCAAATGGACACCTTACATATCAAAAGAAAATAAGAGGAAGAAGAGAGGGCTTTGGCCATTTTTTTCCCTAGATGCACCAGGAGGCATCCTAGGAATGAATGCACATTGAACTCTATAGAGGTTTGTTCAGTCTGTGAAGAAAATAATTCTACAAATATGTGCCTTTTCTTGCTCGGACTCAAAGTTGTATATCACGGGGCTGAGGGAGTCACTGAACATCTCTATTACATAAACCAAAGAAGGCCACATGGACCTAGACCATACCAGCAGGGGATGCAAGGGACATCTCAGACATACTACAAACACAACCAAGTGCCCTCCATACCTTCTTGGGGTCCCCCTGGTCATCATTCCTTGTCCACACCACCTCCTTGGTCCTTCACATCTCAATATCATGCCCAACCAGCCACCCATTCATTTCAATCCAATGCTCAGCCGCAGCCTCAGTGGAATGCATCTCATCAGGGGTGGAGGCCCCAATACAACTCTCTTCCCGCTCTTATGCGTCCACCACCTAGCCAACCACAACCATTACCTTTTGCTCCACCAAGGCAACCCCAAATGCCTACCCAGCCAAATCCAAACCTAAACAACAGACAGGCTCAACAAGTGTATAGTGGGGAACCGTGATGCCCAACTTATGCTATGGAGATTCAAGAAATCAACTTGCGATTTGGGAAATTTCTCCCAGATAGCCAGCCTCCACCCAAGGAGGTTGAGGAAGAGAAAAAGGAAATTGAACCTAAAGGAAATACACCCTTTCTTGAGAGACTATCCGTAAAAATCCAGCCTACCCCAGAAGAGACTGAACTCCTGGGAGAATTGAAACATTTATGTGTAAATATACCACTTCTCCAAGCCATAAAAGATGTTCCTATCTACAATAGGTTGATCAAAGAGAAGTGCTTTAGGCATCCAGGAAGGTGCAAGAGAGATGCCCCAACCATCAATGTCATAGGACAACTGTCCAACCTAATGTTGGGGTAGGTAATCTGTGCAAAATATTTGGACCTTAAAAGCCCAATAGTTGATGTCCACATCAATGGCACAATGATCCCAAATATCTTGATTGATCTGGGAGTTGCCATTAATGTGATGACAAAGGACACAATGCTCAAATTCAACCTCCAGGGCTCCTTAAGGAAGACCATACAATGCTACAGCTAGCAAACCGCTCCACAATGACCCCTGAGGGGATTGTGGAAGATGTGATGGTCTCCATTGATTCTTGGGAGTACCATGCTGATTTCTTAGTTCTCCATCCAAAGGCAAAGCTCACGGGGTATCCTCTCATTCTGGGAAGACCCTGGTTGGCTACAGTCGATGCCTACATCAGCTGTCGAGCTGGGAACATGACCATAAAGAATGGTCACATGTCCAAGCAGTTAATCCTATATCCTCCTGCCCAACCCTTGCTAGAACATGATCTACCTCTCTAGTTGGAGGAGGAAGATTAGGATGAAGTTTATTCTGCACCACTTTGTACATTAGAAACTGCCATGGGGGGGAACCGCAAGATGAGGATGATATGATCGAAAATTTGATTTAGAATCCACCTCTCAGTGTATCACCATTATAATACATAGTAAGAGAAACCCAAAAAAAACCCTCAAATGATCTCTGTGTGGCTGATCCTACTTCTCCCTGTGTCAAAAATATAGAGTTTGGCCTAGAAAGAACTTTGAAAATCAATCCATCCCTCTCTACTTCCCAGGAGAAGGAGCTATGCAGCCTGTTGAGAAAACATCTAGATGCCTTTGCCTGGAGTTATAAGGAAATGAAGGGAATGCACACTTCAATATGTACTCATCATATACATCAAGGAAGATTGCAAGCCAGTCAGGTAGCCTCAAAGGAGGATGAATCTAGCACTTGAAGATATTGTTAAGGAAGAACTACAGAAATTTCTTGATGCAGGATTCATCTATACCAACTCTAACAGTGAATGGGTCTCTCCTTTGGTGCTAGTGCCAAAGAAAAATGGTAAGTGGAGAATCTATGTCGACTATCGAGAATTGAACAAAGCCACCAAAAAGGACCATTTTCCTTTACCTTTCATAGATCAAGTGTTAGATGGTCTAGCAGGGAAAACGTTTTTCTCTTTCCTAGATGGGTTTAGCAGGTACAATCAGATTTAAATCAGCCCAGAAGACCAATATAAGACCACTTTCACTTGTCCTTGGGGTACCTTTGGCTATCGCGTCCTTCCATTTGGTTTGTGCAACATTCCACACACTTTCCAAAGAGCGGTATTGAGTATATTTTCTAAATTAGTTCATGATGCAGTAGAGATATACATGGACGAATTTACTCCTTATGGTTCTGACTTTCAGGAAGCTTTATCTGACCTAGGGAAAGTTCTAGACAAGTGTATTAAGATGAACCTATCCGTCAGTCTGGAAAAATGTGAATTTTTGATGAATGAAGGGATAGTGTTAGGTCATGCAATATCTCAGCAAGGACTGCAGGTGGACCCCAACAAAATTGCCATCATCCAAAGGGTCCCACCTCCTAAAAAGGTGAGAGATGTCAGAAGTTTCCTAGGCTTAGCTGGGTATTACATGAGATTCATTAAAGATTTCAGCAAGCTAGCCTATCCTTTTTTTGGCCTCTTAAGCAAAGATGTTGAGTTCATATGGTTGGAAAACTGTCAAGAAGCCTTAGATACCTTGAAGAGCAAGCTAGTGACTGCCTCAATTCTCAGAGGCCCAAACTAGGCCCTATCTTTCCACATTCACACAGATGCCTCGAACAAAGCAAAAGGAGCAGTCTTAGGAAAAATTGATGAAAAGTTATCTTATGCCATCTACTTTATAAGAAAAAACTTGTCAAAAGCAGAGTTAAACTATACAATGACCGAGAAGGAACTCCTAGCTGTCATGCATACCTTAAACAAATTCAGACATTATATCACAGGCTATCAAACCTTTGTGCACATTGATCATGCTGTAATTAGATATTTAATGAACAAACTAGATGTAAATGCTCGCATTATTAGATGGTTTCTTTTACTCCAATAGTTTGATTTGACCATTATTGATAAGCCTAGTAAAGAAAATGTTGTTGCTAATTTTTTGTCTAGAGTAAATTTTCCTGTAGGTGAAGAAGGAATGGTGGATGACCAAATGCCAGATGAACATATATTTGCTATCTCAGTACTCTCTCCATGGTTTGCTGATATAGCAAACTACTTGGTTTCAGCACAGTTCCCACCACATCTATCCTCAAAAGAGAAGAGCAAGATAGTAAGGAAAAGCGCCCCTTTCACCTGGATTGGGGGCAATCTCTTCAAACTTGGCCCAGATCAGATCTTGAGAAGATGTGTTAGGGAGGAGGAAGTCTTTGACATCCTCCTGACCTGTCATGACAGGCCTTGTGGAGGTCATTTTGCAGCAAAAATAACTGCCTTCAAGATACTGCAAGCAGGCTACTACTGGCCCACTCTTCATCAGGATGTGAGGAGATATACCAGCCAGTGTGATCAGTGTCAGAGGATGGGGAAACCTAATCCAAAGGATGAGATGCCCATGCAACCTCAAGTGACCTTTGAGCCATTTGAGAAGTGGGGCATGGACTTTGTGGGTCCTATCAACCCTCCTTCAAAGCAAAAACAATACATAATTGTGTGCACCAATTACCTGATAAGGTGGGCAGAGACAAAATCAATCAAAGTAGAAACAGAGGAAAAAGTGGCCGAGTTTTTGAGAGAAAACATATTCTACAAGTTCGGGTATCCAAGAGAGTTGGTCACAGATCAAGGCAATCAGTTCACTTCCAATTTGATTGAAGACCTGCTCACACATCATAAAATCAAGCATGTGACTTCCACCCTTTACCATTCACAAGCCAATGGGTAGGTGGAGGTCACTAACAGAGCATTGGAAGGGATCCTAACCAAGGTAGTAAGCAGCAGTAGAAAAGACTGGGTGGATAGATTAGTTGAGGCCACTTGGTCCTACAACACAACATGGAAGACCACCACGGGGTTCACACCCTATGAACTGGTCTATGGGAAGAAGACTTTGCTGTCAATAGAATTTGAGTTCAATACACTAAGGATGGCAGCTCAGCTGGTCCTAGACCTCAGCCATGCACAGAAGGAGAGATTACTTCATCTCAATGGATTGGATGAATACATATTGCAAGCCCTTCTTTGTATAGTGGTAGTTCAGCTTCAGAGAAAGATATGGTGTGACAAAAATATCAAGGAGAAGCAATTCCAAGAGTGAGATTGGGCACTACTCTATGATTCAATATACAAAGATTTCAAAGGCAAGCTGAGGACAAGATGGCTGGGACCCTACACTATGGAGAAATGCAATGAAAATGGTTCAGTTCTGATCAAAACCATTAATGATGAAGCCATTCCCATGGTTGTCAATGGACATCGGTTGAAAGTTTACAAGAAACCCCTCTTCAAGCGAGAATTTATTGAAGATTTGAATAAAATAGTGATGGTAGTGGAGCATGTCCTAGCTTCCACTTCATCCACTCACTGAAGAAAAGAAATCAAAAAATAATAAGGACTCAAGTGAAAACCTCCATGAGGTGCTTGAATCCCATCGTTGGATTGAAAACCTCTTCTGAGGTGGCCCAGTGATGAAAAAAAAGAAGAAGAGAAAAATAAGATCCCTGGGTGAAAACCTCCCTTGGAGGTGCCTAGGGCAGGCAATCAGGGTGAAAACCTCCCTTGGAGGTGCCTAGGGCAGGCAACCAGGGTGAAAACCTATCTGAGGTGCCCTAGTTGTTTTCAAAAGAGAAAAAGGAGAAAGAAAATGAATTTTTTGTTGCATTGCAGGTTTGCAGGAGGACTAAAGGGAGCCGAAGAAGGTGCCAAAGGGACCCTGACATTCATACCAGCACCCATCTCATCTTCTCCACACTTTTCTCCATCATTTTTGGCATTTCTTTCACCCCACTGTGCTTCTTTTTCAAAAACTATGTTTTCTACAGGAGGCTCCTGTAGGAATTACAAAGGGCCAGAAATGAATATAAAAGGCAGTTTGAGGGACAGGGAAGCTTCATGAAGAACCTATAAACCATCCTATAGTCTTCAAACCTCCTTTCCATCATTTCCAAGCTTGCATCACACCCCAAGCATCATTTTTCTTCCAGTCCAAGCAAAACACAAAAAAAACACTTTTTCAGTAAAAGAAAAAAACAAAAAATAAGATAGGAAGCAACACCATCCACCTCACTTGAAGCCTACCTACTACCTCTCCATAATTATCTATACCTATGGCATCATCCTCAAGCTCTAGGCATAGGAATAAGCTGAAGTTTCAAGGGGAGAAGCAGCTACAGGAGCTCCTGTAGGAATTCCTATAGCAGTTGATCCCATCAAAACCCAGCACCAGTAGCAGGAGAATGCACACATGAAGGTTGAGAAGGCACCTGAAGCTCAGACCCAGCCAAAGAAGAACCTATACAAGACATAGTCACACATCAGCAAGCAGACATCATGCATCAAAAGAAATAAATGCATGCAGCAGAGAGAGAGCCACAACACCTCACAATAAATACATTCAGATCATAGGTAAGTAACTAAATCGCTCCTCTGTTTACATTTGTGTAATTAGAAGTAATGCAAAAGAAATGAGATGGTTGAGGTTAAATGAAAGAAAGGTGGCTAGTTAACTTGGCCACCTTCATCTAGTTGACTCCACTCATCCGAGATGTCACCCACACGTGCGCACATTCAACTCCAGCACAAGATGCCAAGGACAGGTAATGGAGAAAGTGTGAACTCCAACGCAATGATGGGAGATGATTACGAGGAGAAGCCATGATGACCAAGTAGGTCGGGACTAATGGTCCAAATATGGCCAACGTATACCTTGCTAGCTCACCCCTCATCACTGGAAATATCCATAAAGGGTAATAAGTACTCCTCCTTGAGCATCCTCACCACCTTTTCCTTCATTCTCTCCTTGTAATTCAGCTACAGTAGTCTCCTTGTGCCCCCACATCATCGCAACCATCATCCTCCATTGATCTCTCCCATATTCTTGCTCTAAACATTTTCTACAGGAGCACCTACAAGTTCTACAGGAGCACCTACAAGAATTCTACAAGAGGGACAACAGGCTTCTACAGGAGGGGCAGTGAGTTGTTTTGAAGGGAGAAAACATGAGTTTTAGCACAATTTTTGGTCTGAAGAGGTAGGGTTCATGCATGCCCCCTATTGAATATCAATATATGCAAGAATTGGTTTCAATTTGAGGAGGAAATAAAGTCTTTAGGAGAGGATAAAATACAAAAAAAATTCTGCTTATTTAAAAAAAAAAAAAACACAGTCTCCTCTATTTCTCTGTTTTTCTCAAAATTTGTTGTCTCCATCTCCACATTTGGTTTCCCAAAAGAGTATAAACAAAATTATAGGAGGGTTTATGAGAAAGGAGCCCACTAACTCCACTAGGCTCCATGCACATCCACAAGTGGTGCACATCTTCACAAGGGCAAATTGGATGAATTTCATTGAGCAATTCCAAGGGTTTGATGAGGAAATTTCCCAAGAGTTTTCTCTCTCTCTGGTACCCCACACAAGAAATCATGCCACTATCACCTTTAGAGGTCTTTCCATGGAAATAACCCTTTAATTAATCAATAGGGTCACTACCCTTCCTCTTGGGCTGCCTTGAAGGATGAGAAACCAATTGGCCAGATTGCCAAGAAAAACTTTTTCCAAAACAATGAAAGCCCTATAGAGGATAAAAAAGGCATTAGAAGGGCTAGCATACCATATCCTTGGGATGAGGTTAGCTATCAAATAATCAAATACATTTCCTATGATGGGAGGTACAACATTTTCTATGGTTATCACTTTAGAATCCTCCATGAATTAAGGTATGGCATGGACACTCCAGCACCTCATAAGCTCAGTATCCCCTACTTCCTCTTGTAGTCCCTAATTAACTCTAGCATTAAGGTTCAAGCAGGAAATTCATAGCAGCTAGCTCATCATGGGTTAATCAAAATCCTAGTAGAGGAATCCCTCCATACATTTACACTCCTTATAGCATGGCAAGTTTTCCGAAACATGACAGCCGAGGATGACATAAAGGCCTTAACCTATGATGTCAGTCCTACTGGTAGTGAGGAGGAAGAGTAGCAAAGGGGGCAAGGTGAAGCCACTGGTGACTTAGTAGAACAAGAAAGGAACGAGGAAGAAACTGAAATAGAGGAGGAGAGAGCTGACGAAATAGAGCAGGAAGAGACAGAAAAAGAGACGGAAGGAGGACAAAAAGAGGCAAAAAAGGAAGAACAAGGAGAAGAGTCCCCTGAGACTCCAGAAAGTGAGGCAGCGGCTGCCTTCACTACTCTCAGTACACCAATCAAGCCAAAGGAAAAGAGGAAAATACAGGCCTCCATGTATTTTAGGGCTAGGAAGAGCACAAGGATCAAAATAGGAAAACCTCAACCCTCTTCAAAAGTGCCAATTACAATTGAAGATTCACCCTCTGCCAAGGGGAAAGAATCCCCTTCCAAGACACTTATCACATATGAAAGGGGGACTCCTAGATCTTCCACATGGAAGGAAAAGGTAGTACTATAGGACCCAAAAGCATTCCTACAGGAGGCTCAGACAATTCTACAGGAGACACTGTCAAAACTACAAGAGACCCAAAAGCTTGAGAAAAGGATGGAAGGATAGCCACAGGTAAAGGAGGAAGCAACAGAGCTACAAGAACCTAATCCCCAGCCTAGTCTTGCCTCCTATTACAATCTAGTTGAGGGAGGAAGGATAATCCCACAAAAATTTGCAATTCCATTATTCTTTGAATTAGAGAAAGAAAGAATAAGAACACATAGGTGGATGAAAATAGCCAAATCCAAAGGAGTTGAGGATGTTTTCCATATGGAAAGCAAACTCAGAGAAATGGGCAGAGAGTTGAGTGCTCTCAAAGATAGGGAAGCAATTACAAGAAGCCACCTTGAAACTGAAAATGAATTGTTAAGGAGGCAGGTAAAAGAGAAAGAGACTTAGCTGGCATGCATGGCTAGCTTATCCATGGAGGAATATCAATGTAGAACACCAACAAAATCCTATGGCCTCTATCTGAAGGACCAATGGTTACAATTCCAGATAAAGACTCTGGCATAAAGAGGCACAATGCCTTTCCAAGATTACAGGTATTTTATGGATCTGTGTGACCAAAGCACATCAGAGGATAAGGAAAAGATGGCAGAATTCTACCTACATAACATGGCCCTCACAAACATGAATGTGTGGGACCCCAATGCCAAGCTAGGGGACCTGCAATTAACGGCCATGGCCTCATGGATGAACCATGAAGAATTGAGGGCAGTAGAAATAAAAAGCTTGATGGTAAAGGAGCAGAATGAGCCACTAATGATAAGAGCTGAGCCATCAGATCCTATGGCAATCATCAGAACACAAAACCTACTTGCTAATGACCCTCAAATTTCGCCTAGATATCTCACCAATCAGGCACAAGCCATTGCACACTTTGAGGATATGCAAAGGCTGCTTGGGGATGAAAATGTGTATGCATGCATGAGGAGATGGAACACCTTACCACACAGTTTGTAGATCAGGCAATATCATTCCCCCATGAGGCTGAAGGAGGCATTGAAAAGAGTGCCAATGTACGAGCACTCCATGCAGAGGCTGAAGTTCAACTAGATTGGCCTCAAACTGAGTCACCCATTGTTGTTAGGCATGCTGGAAGGTAGAAGAGAAGAAGAAGAGGAGGAGCAGTGGAAGGAGATAGATAGGAAGGCAGGATTCTATGGCAAAGAAGAGCAGACCACATCAGAAGCCTGGGATGCTAGGGAGGCCACCAAGGCCATAAAAGATGAGGAGATTGACTAAGTTTCTCAGAGGATGAGCAACACTTTCAGTAGGGGGTGATGATGAGCCTCATAAATGGGTAATTATATGGGCTCATTTTACCTCCAAAACTAGTCAAATCAACCATTCTCTTAGATTATTGTATGATTTTCTGATTATATTTATGCTCATAGAGTGAGTTGAGTTAGTTATTGTGCCTTGTGGTCTAACATGTATTTAATGTAGATTATTGATGAGTTTCGAGGTCAAAGTCAAGGATCCAATGGACAAATGGCAACAATAACTTGAAGTGGACAAAGGAGAGCACTTATAGGAGGGAATCCCCCTCATTTATTACTCCTCACTTTGAATTCCCCTTCATTTCATCTCAGAGTACAAGTAGTCGAATCATGCACTAGCAGGCAGCTGAGCAAGTGGAGGATGACTGATGATTATCTCGAGTTTTGGGAGCTAAGCCTCTCTAATTTTAAGGAAGTTGTTGGTAGCTTCATTTGTATAAGTAGAGGGGCCTAGGGCCTCAGTAGGGTTGGATTTCTTGTTGGATTTTTGCTTATGTAAACACTGCTCCAACTTCGAGCTTATTATGTTGTGACAGTTTCATGTAATATTGTTATTGTTTTGATAATAAAGATGGGATCCTTTTTGAGCTAGCACCGAGTTACCTCAGAGGGATGAAGCTCCTGGGTTAGGGCCCAATCCAAGAAGCCAAGCTCATCTTTACTTGTATTTGTATGTTTTATTTCAGTTTGTAGATTAGGTTGCTGTGAGATGTATTTCTTTTAGGGTTAAGAATAGGTTGCTTTTGATGAATCAATAGTTTGCTTCCATTTGTGCTTCCTATAGCAGGTTAAACAGTGATCAAGAAAGACTCAAAAGGTTAGGAACAGTGCCTTGATCTCTCTTCCTCCCTTTGGGACCATGATTTGAGGAAAAGACCCTCTTGCTGTCCCTAAAACACAGATTTTCCTCCTTCATAGGACTTCTAGTGTTTGTAGCTTTTTAGTAGGTTAATAGTCCATATTTTATTTTCTTTAGATCTTCTTCATCATGCTCACTTCTTGATTTGCAATAGCCTTCTTTCATGCTTTCCTTGCTTGCAGCATTTCTCAACATTTCCTTTCATAGATCGTAGTTTAGACCATTCTTATGCAAAACTTTGCTTTTCCTAAATGCATTCATTTCACTTGTTGCATGATTTCCTTAGTTGATTGTCCATTTCTATGCAATAGATCTCTTCCAGTAGTAGGCCAACTTATCAGAAATCACACCCTCCATCTGATCCATGCCCTATAGGTCTCCCAAATCTCTCCTCAATTCTGCCCTAGTTTCCTGCACTTTTCCATAGAACTTCTTCCTCTCTCCTTGAGCAAACCCAATAATCTTTCTCTCTCCTGGTGATTCATGGTAGACCCTAGGTGCCGTAACACCTCATTCCAACCTTCATCCACCTTTTCCACCCACTCTCACACCCTCAAAATAGTGAAAAATGCTCTCGGCATCCTCTTGTATGCCTCCTGTAGATTCCCTGTTTTCCTCTTTTAGATTGACTGTGTCCTCTTGTAGATTTTCCTGTAGGCTTTTTTTTGAAGTTTGAGTGTGGGAAAAGCCTCTAGAAGGCCACCTGAGACCTCCTCGGATCCATCCACACCATACTACATCTTCTCAAGTCCTAAGACCACCCTTCAACACCACCTATTCACTGCCACACTCACACATGATAAATTACATGCATGTCAAACTCACATAAAAGTAAATAAAAATAAAAAAATATGCTCTTTGCTTATTTACTTCCAGAAATAGCATAGTTATATGTTGTTTACTTCCTTGAGTATGTAATGGCATTCCTTTCATGGTTTTCATAGTGATTTCTGCAAAAGTAGAATTAGTTTGTTAATTAGGGTTTACTAGGTTTGCTTTACATTTTAGTCTTTCTCCTTTCTGCAGTTAGAATAGCATCTGTAGAGTAATCTTTCTTTCCTTTCATCACATATAGAGCTTCTTATACAATCCATAGAAGTTGGCTTGAGCTCCTAGTGATCTTGCGCCGGCTGACCAAGTGAAAACCTGCAGTGAGAACTAGTACTTGTGCATACAGCATCGATGCTTCCAAGTTTGTTACGAACTACTGGGTTGATAAGAGTAAAGTAGGCAGCCTAGGAGTTGTAGCATTACTGCTGCAATATTGGTGCTCACCACTTGCACTAGATGCATTGATTTTAGTCTAGATGTTGATTTCTAAATATATTTGATTACTTGCACTAAATGCATTGATTTCAATGTAGGTGATTTCTAATCCTATTTGATTTCTTGCACTAAATGCATTGATTTCAGCGTAGATGTTGATTTCTAATCCTATTTTATTTCTTGCACTAGATGCATTAATTTCAATATAGATGTTGATTTCTAACTATATTTGATTGCTTGCACTTGATGCATTGATTTCAATGTAGATGATTTGCAATCCTATTTGATTCCTTGCACTAAGTGCATTTATTTTAGTGTAGATGGTGATTTCTAATCCTATTTGATTGCTTGCACTAGATGCATTTATTTCAGTGTAGATGTTGGTTTCTAATCTTATATGCTTACTTGCAATATATGGATTGAATTGAGGCTAGATGTTGATTTCTAATCCTATTTGATTACTTGCATTATATGCATTTATATCAGTGTTGATGTTATTTTCTAATCTTATTTATTTTCTTTCATTAGATGCATTGATTTCAATGTATATCTTGATTTTCGATTTGATGTAATTGGATGTATGATGGTACATTAATTTCAAAGTGATTGGATTAATAGTGTGCATTGAATTCATTGTCAGAACAAAAAATTGTTGACAATGTACATTGATTTTTGTGTTATAGTAATTAAACATATTAATATTGGAGAGAAAAGAGATAAGGTATGATGTTTACTACAACAACTCGAGCTAGATATTTAAATGGTTTACAATTTCAACTGTCATTTTCATATAATCAATATGAAAATATGACAACACTTACAAGGGTGACAATAAGAATAGTAGAAGAAAATATTTTTAGATTGATCACAATGAATACTATTTGTAATTGAATACATTTTTGTTATTCACATTTTCTATCATTTAACACTATTACATTGTCACTTTACATTCAAATTTTTTATTTCATCATGAAAGTTATTGACAATATTTATCAGCTCAACAAACTGAGGTAACTAAGAAAATTTAAAATTAAAATGACTAGATAAATCTCATACATATTTAGCATATTTAAAATGGTTATATTAATATTAGACATATTTACATATTATTGATAAAATTAGTCATATGTTCGATAGATTTTCCTTGGCCAAACATGAATGAAACTAGCCTAGATTCGTATTAACTTTGTATCTATCAAGCGCCGAGAGGGATCAAATCTCTCAAGATGAAAACCTTTCCTCATGTTTTTAACTCAAAAAATAGGTTTACACCGTGAGATATTTGAGATCTCTCGACGCTTGATAGATCCAAAGTTAGGATGGATCTAGGCTGGTTTTTATGTGGTCGAAGAACATGTGCATGAGTAAGAGGAAGGGTTTTTCCTGGGGAGGAGATCAATGGGGCGATGCAAAATCTTACCTTCCTTGAGATGATCATTCATATGTTGCTACCCTCATCAATAGCAATTTTCTTAGTAAGATTCCTCGTCAATAATAGTTTTCTAATCACCATGGTGACAACCCTCTCTATCCTCCATTACCTTGAAGGAAAATTCTTCCCAATGAGATATAAAAGAGGCAACTAGTGCTTCAAAAGAAATTTCCTTGGAGGGTTTCTCATTGAACCTTCCATGTAATCACCATGGTAACATCCTTCTCTATCTTGCATCACCTTGAAGGAATGTTCTAGACAATGACATCTAATAGAGACACCTAGGGATGTATCTATTGTAGAAGAAGAAAAACCCCAAAAGACAAATGGATAAAAAATTCCAAGACTTAAAATTTGGTTTCTTGGAGCTTGGCTTGAAACTTCAGCACATGCAAATTGAGCCCACAAGTAATGAGTCTTCTACCTGGTTTGAAGCGACTAATCAAACATGGAAAGATATATGAAATTACATCTTTTAAAGAATTAAATTGGAAATTTTTGGCACTACCAACCCCAATGTGAACAAGAGTTGATACGGATGAACATGTTACGTTGTGGGCTTCAAAACTAGAGTGCCAAGATGAAGAATTTTCGTAATTTTCTGTATCACAATTTCTCCTCGACAATGATATTTAATTGTAAATTGATTTTTTATACACAGGTTAGACATGTCTCCCAAAGGATCAGAGCATATGAAGAATATATGCAAAGTGACCAAAGGATTCACACTGCTTTGTTAGTGGCACTTTTTGAAACCCTAAAAATATTCTTGGATACTACAACAATATTTACGGCATGATCAACCATCGTGGTTCATCTCTCCGCATAGTCCACTAACATGTGCAAAAAATGTAATATATTTTCACCGTGGATGAATATATAGGAAGCCTCGCAAAATAAAAGGTTGACCTCTCTCTATTACTAATATTAATTTGAAGAGGAAATGATTCTCTTTTGCAAAAGCTAGCTCATATAGACATAAAGGCATTCCACATTCCACACAACTATGGTCAACATGATCAATACAAACCCACATGTCCATGTATATAATGCAAAACTAGGCGTTACTTTGCAGAGAGTTTTGTGTAGAGATCTTTCTTTGTGTAGGGAGATTTCACTTTGTCGAGAGTTTTCATTGCCCAAAGTTTTCTCAATACTCCACACAAATTTTAATCAATTAATTAACAATAAAAAGAAGGTGCATTGTAATTATTACTCTTATTTATATCAAAATGTTGCTTCACATATATGCTTTTTTAATATGATGTAAATACATTAACGTTGTGATATTTTTATATCTAATTTTTATATAATATGAGTTTAAATATTTATTTCTTAGTTTTTTTAAGTTATTTTAAATAACCTATGATATCTTAATTCTTAATTGTTTAAGAAATAAATAAAAATAAAACACATTTTCTATGCAAATAACTTTTCTACTTAAATACGAGTGTTTATGTATTTATTATTATATAAATGTTTTCACAATATATGCTAATTATTATTTTTCATATTTTGTGTATACATGACCATAATGAATTACTTTATATATTATTTTCTACTTACAACAATAGAATGCAATTGAATTTAATTTATTAGTGGTTTTTCTAACCGTTTATCATTTTTAATTTACTAAATTATTTTTTCCGGCAACAAAAAATAGTAATTTCCATTAATATTTGAAAATTTCATATTGTAGATGCTTGAAGAAGCATATGTTGTAAGTTGTGGCAAACCACCAGTCAAATGTTCATGTACAAAAAACCCGTAGGGCATATTATTACTATGTGCATAATTACATATAAAAAATAAATATATACTTAACACTATTTCGTGAAAAAAGTACTGGCAATAGCTCAAAAATCATGAAATCAAGCCCTGTCAGGCCCTTGTGTTCTATGGTTGATGTACGGATGATGGTAGTACTGATAGTAGTCAATTTACCTCTATTCTTGAATCATCCATAGACCCTAAGGCTGGATCGTGGCCTCCTTGGATAGCTGGTTGGAAATATGGCTGTGCTCCCTGTAGATATGATGACAAACGGTGGAGTCAAATTGGGATCTTAAATGGAGTGCATCATCCAATAAATGCCTGAGTGTGTTCACATGGTAGATAGGTATGTTGTTGAACCAATTTATGATGATCATGGAATCACCAAAAACTTGAAGGTGCCTACACTCTTTCTCTAAAGAAAAATGCAAAAGACGTCTGAGTGTGATTAATACTACAAAGTTATTGGTGCCATTTCCCAAACCCATCTGAATTTTAAAGAAGTGGTTCTCTCATAGGTGTAATAAATCCCCCCACCCCCACAACCCTGTGCTTGGGAAAATCCATTGAAATAGGCCCAAGGAATTATTTTGTCAATGACTTAAGGGGTAATGGAATGATAAGGAGCAGGTCGATCGTCCTAATGTATATTGGAATAAATGGATAAGACATGTGCTGAAGCCTAATTCCATTGAGTCACAATATCATTGAAAATAAATTTATTTTGAGTCAACCAGATAGCCCAGCAAACCACTAGGGGGAGATTTCTAGCTTTATGAGGCTGGGTCGATGACCACCATGTTTGTCAGGATTATAGGATATTCCCCTACCATTTGTAGGTAATAGAGAGAGAGGAGAGGATTAGGGCCCAAAAATCCATTATGGTGGGGCAGCGGAGGAAGAGATGCTCAATGGATTCATAGGCTTGATGACATATGATTGTTACACATCATTTTGTCACTATCCCTGTACTCCCTGTTCCATGATCCTGGAGGACCTCTACAGTGAGCCCTACATGCTTCCCCTTCATGAAGAAAATCCCATTTTGTCCCTCTTCATGAGCAAAACAATTCCCCTTTGCATCATTTCCCACAAATCTTCTGTTTTTCCTAGTTGACAAGACCGGTGCTAATGGCCCTTGTTCTCCTCGTACCAATATTCCAGGATTATAATTCTTCATATTGCCGACCAGAGCGATTGAGCCTTGTTCCAGTCGCACCGATCTTATTTTGGAAATTTTTTTAAATAAGGAGCCAAAGCTTCTAGCTCTAGAAGCTTTGTAATAAAAGTTTGGTAAATGGTTGGGCCAGATGGAGTCGAGGATGTCAGTTTGGGCTCCTTTCCCTTATTAGGATAGAAATACCTCAAGAGATAAGACCTTCTCCCATGAGAAGAGGGACCATCTCCCATCCATTCATGCTATATAAACCTCCCTTTTTCCCAAGCACAAGCTAGTGTTAAGTGTTGGTGTGCTAGTGAAAATTAAGTTTGGAGTAATCAACAAGTTATTCATAGTTGTATCTCTCTATTTGTGTGTGAGGGAGAAGTGTGAATTTGGTTTAGTGTGAAGACTAAAGGGAAGAGCCTTAAAACTACCATTGTTTAGGCCATCGTGGAATGCTAACAGAAGTGTGTGGAAACTTGGATTTGTCGGAGGAGAACAGCAACGCCAAGACAACGATTGTAATCTCTTCTTGATTTAATATATATGAAACTATCGATTGATTTCCTACATAATTTGTCATCTCACATGTTTATGGCTTAATGATTCTTGACTCATTAAGTAGGTTGAATTACAATTTGTTTATTATCACGATTATTGTTTGTTGTTGTTTACTTGTTTCAGGTATTCGAAGAAGGAAACGGGAGATAGTTGGAGCAAGCAAGCAAGGTCATCATCAAACACAATAAGCGTACTAAGAGGTAGGCCCTCTTAATTGGTTCTAACCTAAGGAAATCTTCTATAGAATGTCTTGTTTGTGGCTAGACACACTATCGAGCTAGAGGAATTATTTGTGTCCGCACTTAGAATTTTACTTCACCACAAGGATGCAACAACTAGGGCCATCGAAAGATCACTTCATAAGGTTTTTACCAGTGGGTGATTTGTGGTGAAGTACAATCCACATGAAAATTTTAGTGCGGGGAGGAGCTTTTAGTTTCCATAATAAACTCCACCACTAGTCAGACATTGGTGGCTTATGAGCACAATATATAACAGGGTAACCATCCTTGGGAGAGTAATGACCATGCTTGGCATGTGCCCAAATAAGTTCATCTTCACCTTCAAGAATCCTAACATGTGATTCAGTAAGTTAATTAGTGTAACCATGCCAGTTATGATTCCAAGATGAAAAGCCGATTTCCAGGCATAAGAGAAAATATTAGTATTTTTTGGGTCTGCAATTTGATCAAGATAGATATTATCAACATTAGATAAAAATTGAGTGAGATCAGGTGGGAGCCTGAAAGCATTACCACTACTGGACCATGGATCAATTCCCACGTGAATTGAGGTACCCAACCTAATTCTCCAGACCAGTCCATCACGGATATAAGATATAGAATTTAATATAGCTCTCCATATGGATGATATTCCTGTCTTTTTCCAAGTAGGGAGATGGATCCAATCAAGAGTGTGTAGGGGCCATATGTATTTTTTATAAAAAACCTTAGTCCAAAATCTTTTTGTTGTGAGAATTTTCCAACCCATTTTGGGAGCAAGTGATTTGGAGAAGGACTCAACGTCTTTTAATCCCCAGCCACCCCACCTCTTTGTAAGTGTAATCAAATTTGAATGAACCCATGCATAAATGTGATCATCCTACTTCTCTTTCCATAAGAATCTACAACAAAAGTGTTGAATCCTCGAGAGTATACCTTTTGGGATCTAGGTCATGGACATCTAATAGAACAGAGTCACTTCCAATACATATTTGATTAATATCAATTATCCAACTTTGGAGAGGTATTTATGATGCCACATATTAAGTCTTCTTTCAATCTTGGCTACAAGCCAAGTCCAATCTGCAATCTTGTAATGTAGGGGTTTGAGATGAAACCCAAGATACTTCAAACCATCATCCAATGTTAGGAGTGAGTAAGGGAATCTATGGTGAGCAAATTGGATCTCATGAGGAGTGCATCTAGAAGAGGTGATAGTAGATTTCCAGTCATTACACTCCATGCCAGTAACTAGATAGAATAATTGCATTATAGATTGTAAAACTAATGAATGGCCGATAACCCCATTGAGAAAAATTAAAACATCATCTAAAAAAAGTAAATGCGTTAAGATGTAATTGTTGGTGATCTTGATACCTTAGAGTTGACCCAATCTACGTTCTTCTGTAATGTTAAATTTGGCAACTAGGGCCAAAATCCATGTGGGTCATCTTATTCATGGCTAATAATATTTTTATTAGACTCCTCTCATCGAGAGGTGTAGGATTGATCTAAACATCATCCGATTTCGATAAGTATTTATGGAGATATGAATTTATTTTGATTATGGAATAATTATCAAGCCTACCAAAAACTCATGTAGGCTCAGAAGCCCAACAATCGCATCTATTCAATTATCATCAGATGTGTATAAATACAGGAGGAATTTTCCTCATTTGGACTCACTAAACTCATCACATCTCTCTCTCTCTCTAGCACAGTAAAGAGTCTCTTCTCTCCTACGCAGTAGGTGACTCTCTCTCACACAGGTGGAAGGAAGGACACACAATTTAGTGCTGCAACTACAGAACCAAAGTTTGAGCAGTGTTGACCAGAAGACTCCCTCCTCGGAACTGCGCTATAGGTCCATCTGTACCTCCTTTGAAGGCTGCATTTTTTGGTGGTGGGATCAAGCCGATCTGACGCTCGGTTTGCGAGATATCGACTGCCCTAGTTTTGATGATGAAGCCACTAATGCTGATGCTGCTGATCTAGGGTTTGCTACTGCTGATATAAATCAGACTTTTGTACTATTTCTCTCTGCTAAATTATTTAAGATAAAAGAATATTTGATCAAAGGGTTTCCCCATTTGGGGTTTGTCCCTGGCTAGTTGCCACATCTTGTGTCTCTTGTCTTGGCTTGTTTTTTGTTGATCGTTTAATGTTCTAACTGCACTTTACTTATGCACATGTGATTTATAATCTGTGAATAATAAGAAGAAAGAGAAGTAAATTTCTCTAAGCATAGAACATACCATAAATTAACATGGTATTAGAGTTGAGGTGAAGACAAAGCCCAAGCAAGAGCAAGAGCAATCACCAGAGAAAAGATTGGCAAGGCTATCCTAAAAGAAGTATGGGGTCCTCAACACTCTTGCCTATCGAAGACAAGCTCTGTGAGAAAGCTGACTATCACAGATGGAAGATTTCTATCGATCTAACCTTCGAAGATCAAGGAGTGTTGGACCATGTGAGAGGCAATATTGTTGAGCCTCCATCAAATGCACCCACTGCTGCGAGGAACAAATGGAAAACCAGCGAAGTCAAAACAAAGAAGATCATCCGGGACTCTATCAACAAGCACTTGGTGGCCTACATCTCCGATTTGAACACCTCCAAGGAAATCTATGATAGACTGGTGAGTTTATTTAAAGTTAATGATGCAAATCAAGTTCTGTTTCATAGAAATAAGTCGAAGGAAATTAAGAAGGGCAAAGATGAGAGTATGCAAGCATACTTCTTAAGGATGACCGAGATCAGGAACAATATCCTATCTATTAGGGAGACTATTACTGATAGGGAAATGGCACTCACAAGTCTTGGAGGATTACCATCCAAATGGTATGTGTTTAGGACTACTCTTCGGAAGAATAATGTAATTCCTGGTTTCGAGGAATTAATGGCTAGATGCATTCAAGAAGAAACAAGGGTTGAAGAGCAAGAAATGCCCATGCCTAAAGGTCCTCCTGTTCCCTTTTATTCTCATGCTAAGAAAAGAAATAATTCCAGGACTAAATAAAAACTAAAGGCTGGACCTAAGGGTGGAAGAAAAGGATGAAGTTACATTTGTGATAAACTAGGTCATTATGCAAAGGAGTTCCCTGATAGAAATATCTCACACTGGGACAATGATCAAAATTCCTCTGATGGCAATCAAAGGAATGGGAAATCTAATAACAAAGGTAAAAGGAGTACTACTAATGAAGGAAGAGTACAACCATTCAATAAAGCTAAAAATTCCAGGTATGAATCCAACACTGTTGAA
This sequence comes from Pinus tabuliformis, assembly GCA_031772625.1. NCBI lineage: Eukaryota > Viridiplantae > Streptophyta > Pinopsida > Pinales > Pinaceae > Pinus > Pinus tabuliformis. The sequence goes on along the minus strand of CM062812.1, from coordinate 314,535,664 downwards.
AATAAGCAAGATGAATATTATTTACCAGCTGCTCTATCTACCTCTGCTCCTTCAGACTCAATGGGAATTTGGCTCATTGATAGTGGTGCATCAAGGCACTTCACTGGTTACAAAGAAGTTCTCCATAATCTAATAGAGAAGGAAACTAACATGGAAATTGTCCTTGGAGATAATATGAAATATCCCGTGAAAGGTGTAGGCAATGTCTCTCTTAAATTGAATCAAGGAAATACGATCCACTTACAAGATGTATTATATGTACCTAACCTCAAGAAGAACCTAGTGTCCATCTTAGCAATGGAAGACAAAGGCTACAAGGCGACCTTCAGTGATGGCAAGGTACATGCATGGAAAAATAATGTTAAAGATCCCTTCACTCTTGGGTTTCGATTTGATTCATTATATCAGGTCGGTGGAAGTCCACTAGGTGTCATGTCTTGTGACACATCTATTCAGTCTGAACTTTGGCATTGAAGGTTTTCCCACCTTCATTATAAAGCTCTACCCGATGTAAGACGAATGGTAACAAGGATGCCCGAATTCCGAGTAGAGAAAGAAGGTGTATGTCTGAGATGTGCCGAAGGAAAGCTCAAAAGGGGACCATTCACCTCAAGCTAAAGCAAGGCCTCCGATATATTACAACTGGTTCACTCAGACATATCTGGTATGATGCCTATGAACTGCTTGGGAGGATATTTATATTATCTTACTTTTACAGATGACTATTCTTGAAAGACTTGGATATACTTCTTGAAAAAGAAGGATAAAGTGTTCTCTTGGTTTCGACACTTCAAAGCCCTGATCAAGAATCAAACCGAAAAGAAGATCAAGATATTAGGGACTGATAATGGGACTAAATATGAGCCTAACGAGTTTTATGACTTTTGTAAAGAGGCTAGCATCAAGAGGGAGACTACTACACCATATACTCCTGAACAGAATGGTGTGGCAGAAAGGAAGAACCGTACGATTGTGGAAGTTGTTCGTGCCATGCTCCATGATCAAAGACTTCCGAAGTTTCTATGGGCTGAAGCTACAAACACTGTCGTATATGTACAAAACTGATGCCCTCATCAAGCATTGGGTTCCAAGACTCCTGAAGAAATCTTCATCGGTAAGAAACTTGGCGTATCTCATTTTAGAATTTTTGGAAGCCCTGTATATTTTCATGTGCTGAAAGAGAAAAGGAATAAATTGGGTGCATATGGAAAGAAAGGAATCTTCGTGGTCTATGTTGAAAATACTAAGGGCTATAGAATCTATGTTTCCAGTCAAAGGTAAGTCATGATTAGTCATGATGTCACCTTTGACAAAGATATGGCCCTCAGCAAGGTGGACAATCTTCCGACTTTGATGAACTCTCAAGCAGTCAACAGCAGGGAACCAAAAGAGAAGGATGATGAAATAATGCTTGATGTGGAAGAACCCATGGATCCTATTGATCCACCTAAGCCCTCCTCTTCCAGGAAGAGGACCTCTTGGCTCAGACGGCTACTTGATGATGCTGAAGGACACATTGTACCCTGAGGAACCTTTCGTGAAAGTAAGAAACCCAACAGGTATCAGGGATACCTGACCATCATGAGCATGATCATACAAAATGAGCCTTCATCATTCTCAGATGCTGTCAAGCATAAAGTATAGAAGGATGCTATGACCAAATAATATGAGTCTATTATGAAGAATGATTTCTGGGAAGTAGTTCCCAAATGCTAGGACAAGATAGTTGTCACTTCTAAATGGCTTTATAAGATAAAGCATGCAGCAGATGGAAGTACGAAAAAATATAAGGCTCATTTTGTCGCTCGTGGCTTATCTCAGAAGGAAGGTATAGACTATGACTAGATATTTGCACATGTAGCTAGATATACCACCATCCAATCAATCACAGCCCTTGCGGCTTCACAAGGATGGAATCTACATCAGATGGATGTCAAGACAACATTCTTACATGGTTCTATCAAAGAAGAGGTCTACGTGGAGCAGCCCGAAGGATTTGAGATTCATGATCAAAAATCTCATGTATGCAGGTTGAAGAAAGCTCTCTATGGGCTGAAGCAAGTACCTCGAGCATGGTATGAGAAGATCGACAGCTACTTGATGAAGCTAGGATTCACTAGCAGTGAGTCTGACCCTAACCTCTACTTCAAGGTTGAAGATGACCAACCTCTCATACTGGTGTTGTATGTGGATGACCTCTTCCTAACCGGTGCAGACCCTCTCATTCACAAATGTAAGAGGGAGTTGGCTTCTGAATTTGAAATGAAGGACCTAGGATTGATGCATTATCTCCTAGGACTTGAAGTCTGGCAGAAGCCAAGGGAAATTTTCCTATCTCAAGGAAAATATGTGGTGAAGGTATTGGAAAGATTAGGTATGGTAGACTGCACACCTATAACTACCTTGATGGAGCTTGACTTTAAGAAGCTAAGTGGTACCGCTGCTGGACCTGTTTTATGAAATGCCACCAAGTATCGTCAACTCATCAGAGCATTAATGTTCTTAGTGACCTCTCATCCAGATATATGCTTCGCAGTCAACACATTGAGTCAACATATGGTTGAACCTGATCACATACATTGGATTGGTGCCAAGAATCTTTGATATATCTTCATGGCACAATCACTTATGGGTTAAGATACATTGCCAAAGATGTGAGACTACTTGGATACATTGATACTGATTGGGCAGGCAGTGTGGTGGATTGTAAGAGCACTTTCGGGTGTTGTTTCTCCTTGGGATCTGCTTCGACATCCTGGATGAGCAGGAAGCAGAAGTCAGTGGCCTTGAGCACCACCGAGGCAGAGTATGTTGCTACTAGCATGGCATCCTGTGAGGCAGTCTGGTTGCGGAAGCTCTTCAGTGAGCTGTTTGGATTTACACTGGATACCATGGTGATCCTATGTGACAACTAGAGTGGGATTCGCTTGTCAGAGAATCCTTTATTTCATGATCGCTCCAAGCATATCGATATCAAACTCCAACCTATCGATACAGATGAATAGGTCACCGACATTCTAACAATGCCCCTAGGAAAGGTCAAATTCTTGACTTTCTGAGAATGACTTTGTGTCATTTAGAAACTCTCTAACAAGGGTCCTGTATGATGTATTTAGCTCTGGGAGCTCCGGGGGGGGCACGAGGTACTTCTTGGAGCGACATATGATGACAGGGTAAAAGAATCAAAACTTTCCCTTTACCACCCCGTGGCGACCATGTTGCAGGATGATTAGCTCTCCTGTGAGGTCTGGATGATGTGTTCTCCATGACAAAATGTAGCAGGATGATCAGTTCTCCTGTGAGGTCTTGAAGATGTGTTCTCCATGACAATTGTAGTAGGATGATTAGTTCTCCTGTGAGTATGGGATTGATTAAGTTCTCCTTTCAAGGCATCCTACCCATGTAGTTAGGGACTCATGGGAAGCACCTATCATCTGAGCAATGAGCAGGGAAATGAAGTTAGGGACCATAGTAGTACTGATGGATGCATCACTGTATCTACCGTACTCCCTATGCTAGGATGACCTCCATTGATTTGGGATCAATGATACTAGTCTAGGACCAGTGGTACCTACTATGACGCTGACTTTGGGTCGGTTGAGACTGGTCTAGGACCAGTGGTACGCACTTTGAGACTGATTTCGAGTTAGTGGAGGATGATACTGGTCTGGGACCAGTTGTAGGAGTTGTACTCACTATGACGCTGACATCGGGTTGGTTGAGACTAGTCTGGGACCAATGGTACATACTTTGAGACTGACATTAAGCCAGTATGATGCATCATCGATCATTTCTTCTTCTTCATAATTCAGACAAAAGCAGAGGAGAAAAGAACAAAGTAGAGCAAAATAGAATAAAGCAGGCAAAACAGAACAAAGCATAACAGTACAGATCAGTAGAGGGTAGAACAAGACTAAGCAGTACAGGCAGAATACAACAGAGCAGGGCAAGGGTCAAGCTGTACAGGGCAATGTTTTTTATGGGTGAATAGTAGCGACCGACAGACAGATTGCAGATGGAGTTCTCCCTAGTTGAGAGGGAGTGTTAAATTTGGCAACTAGGGCCAAACTCCATGTGGGTCATCTTATTCATGGCTAATAATATTTTTATTAGACTCCTCTCATCGAGAGGTGTAGGATTGATCTAAAGATCATCCGATTCCGATAAGTATTTATGGAGATATGAATTTATTTTGATTATGGAATAATTATCAAGCCTACCAAAAACTCATGTAGGCTCGGAAGCCCAATAGTCACATCTATTCAATTATCATCAGATGTGTATAAATATAGGAGGACTTTTCCTCATTTGGACTCACTCAACTCATCACATCTCTCTCTCTCTCCAACGCAGTAAAGAGTCTCTTCTCTCCTGTGCAGTAGGTGACTCTCTCTCACACAGGTGGAAGGAAGGACGCAAAATTTAGTGATGCAACTGCAGAACCAAAGTTTTACCAGTGTTGACCAGAATACTTCCTCCTCAGAACTGTGCTGCAGGTCCATCTGGACCTCCTCTGAAGGCCACACTTTTTGGTGGTGGAATCAGCTGATCCGATGGTCGGTTTGCGAGATATCGACTGCCCTAGTTTTGATGATGAAGCCGCTAATGCTGATGCTACTGATCTAGGGTTTGCTACTGCTAATATAAATTAGATTTTTTTACTATTTCTCTCTGCTGAATTATTGAAGATAAAAGAAGATTTGATCAAAGGGTTCCCCATATTGTGGTTTGTACCTGGCTAGCCGCCACATCTCGTGTCTCTTGTCTTGGATTGTTTTTTGTTAATCATTTAATGTTCTATTTACACTTTACTTATGCACATATGATTGATAATCTGTGAATAATAATAAGAAAGAGAAGTAAATTGCTATAACCATAGAACATACCATAAATTAACACGTTATGAGCTGGCTCAGGCCTTCCATACCAATAAAGAACAAGAGAGGGGAGAGGGTACAACCCTGTCAAAGACCCATTTCTGCATGAAAAAAGGGGACGCAGATCCTTTGATGAGTACACTAAAAGAGACCTTGATAATGAAACACATGATCCAGTTAACAAATTCCAGGGGAAACCCCAAATGGGTTAAGAGCATTCTCAAGTAAAGCCAATTTGTGTGATCAAAAGCCTTTGCAAGGTCAATCTTGAGGATCATGCCTTTTAACTTATTTATTTTGATGGAGTGTAAAACTTCTTGTGCAGTACCAATGGCATCATGTATTTGACGATGGTTAAGAAAAGAAAATTGTTTAGGAGAAATATGAGAAGATAGGATGGACTTAAGTCAATTGGCAAAGATATTGGCAATGATTTCATAAATGAAATTGGAGAGTGAGATGGTTCAAAAATCGTTGAAAGACTTAGGGTAATCATATTTATGGATGAGGGCTATGAAGGTAAAATTGAAAGCCTCGTTCATTGGACCACTAGTTTGACACTCTTCAATGATTTCGAGCAGATCTTCCCCCAGTATTTCAAAGAAAGCCAAGCATAACTCGACTGACCATCCATTGGGACCAGGACTCTTGTCCGTCTTAAACCATTTTAGATTATTCTCCAGCTCCCCCATAGTAACAGGATTGTGTAGATCCTCGGCAGGCTCCTGATCAACAAAACGAAGAAAACATCCCGCCACCCTAATAATTTCTACCAAAATTTCTTCCCATAGGGCCTTGTAGAGATTTTTGAAGTGTTAGGTGATGAGAGATGCTAGGTGATGGAAGGAGTGAACTCTTTGACCTTCCTCATTGGTCATCTGGTAGATGGCGTTAATCGCTCGAGGCACATTAGCATATTGCTGTTATAATTTTGTATTTTCGTGTCCCTCTTTTAACCAGATGGCTCTACTCCTGAGTCTCCATGTTTCTTATTTGTCATTTAAAATCCTATCCCGCTCAATCATCAAGTTGATGAGATGGGACTTGGCATCAACATATAGATATCCCCTCCCATTATCATCCTCCAGACTTGCAATCTCACACTCGATAGAATGGAGATTGTTATCATCCTTCTTTCTCTTGTTATGAGCCCACTCTATGGTTAATTTCTTGATTTGAAGAAGGTTGTTGGAGAAACCTTCTGTTATAGATAGACCTAAACCTGGAGGGTGGGCCTTCCAAAATTCCGAGACTAAATGGGTATAGTTTGGATCCTTTAACCAAGTGGCATTGAATTTGAATGGGGCTTTTGGTTTGTGAGCTTGACCAATGATCTCAAGGTAAATAGGAGAGTGATCGGATAGGCCCCTTGATCTCACCCACTGCCTGTAACTATATAGGGTCCCAATGAGCCTCTCCTTGATTAGGAAACGGTCCAACCTTCGAGTGAACATAGCTTCTCCAGTCCTTTTGTTCCTCCCGGTAGGTTGAAGATGCACCATGGGAAAATCAATAAACCGGTGATCCTCAAGTAGAGACTACAATGTATCAGATAAGGGGTCAATCTGAGCATGTTGCCCCTGAGAATCAGATGACAAATCAAAAAGTTGAGATAACCTCCAATTATGATGTTATCAGGTTATAAGTGGGCTGAATTAAGCAGGTCATCCTAAAAAGAAACTATGTTGTTTGAAGGACCATACACATTTATCAATCGAAGGTCCATGCCTAGATCAAATGAGAAAATGTCAGCACCAATGAATCCATTCCTACCCCAAACATTAGATAGTCTAACCAACCTAGGGTTAAAACCAAATGAAATTCCCCGAGATCGCCCACCAACATCTAGGGCATGGAAATGCCATCCAAGTACAAAATATTCCAAAACAGGTATAACCATGTCAATAAGGTCAAGGGTTTCTTGAAGGAATATGACTTCCACCCTTTCAAACTCCATATGTCTCTTGAAGGCTAGTTTTCTAGCAGGGCTAGCCAACCCACAAATGTTAATGGATAACCACTTCATGGGGGAGAAAAATAGAGGGTACTCTATGCTCCAAGAACCGAGTCAATAGCGAGTTGTTGTCCTTCTGATATGTTATGAAACCAACTCACAAAAAGATAGAAAAGATAGATCAACACCTTATAATGCAGCCTCTTCGAGGGGGCAACCTCCTTTACATTACACAAATGAACAATTCTTGGATGATTGAAATGACAAAACCTCCTTTATATATATAGGAGTCTAAGGGGTCACAATATAACCAAGATGACCTAACAATAATAATATAAAGGCACAAAAATAACAATAGAGGGATTCTACAGGGCACAATAATAACAATATGTGGACAATAGGCACACAACAATATTAATAAGAGATATAATGACAATAGTAATGGGGGAATCACTAGTATTATAGGGACCTAACATGATACATCTATACCAACTTGATGGATGGATTTGGAAATAGTGGAGTGTCATCCCCGAGCATATTTAGGGGCCTTAAGGGGAGGGGTGATACTGATTCCACAAATATCGTTGGAGGAGAATCCATCCAAGGAGTGAAGATTGTAGGAGTGGGAAGGTCTAGAGGATTCTGATGCCTATGACAGAGAAGCTGATGGGGGGGTCTAGGAAGGAAGGAGGCGTATTGGAGAAAATAGGTGGGTGGTGAACCAGGGGATAAGACAAAGGAGGTGATGCTAGTACAGATGCAGAGCTGAATAGTGATGTTGTGGATGATGAAAAAGACTAAGAAAGTGCATGAGAATTAACAGAAGAATAGAGGAGAGGGTTACCCGATGAGAGCACAACAGCCATAGCTGCCTGGGATTTAGTAAGCAGAGGCGAGGGAGGACAAACTGGAGTGGTGCCACGCTCCTTCTCTTGTGCCTTTTCCTGTGACAGATTACCAGAAGCTGAGGGAATCCACTATACATGTGAACCCTACTTGTCCACCAAACCTTCAGTCACTTCCTTCAGGGGTGGGGAACTGGGCTGACCAAAGGGGATTCCTTATATAAATTCCCAACCTTATCGCATCGTTTTCACCTGAAAGGCACCCCCTCCTAGTCAAGGATTTGAATGCGAGTGAAATTCCCCTAGTGAAGGGTAATATGTTCCTCCAACCCTTCTCTAGTGTTAATATGAACTAATATATGAGCCAAAGACATGTTGCCGGAGATAATAAATAATTTATCATGATCCTGATAGGTGCCAAGTGCATTGCCAATGCATTGGAATATTTCTTCGGACCAGAAGCGTAGCGGAAAACCAGGTAGCCACGCCCAAAGAGGAGCAACGCTCAATTTCTCCCGATCTAGATTGAACAAGGGGCTCCATCACTTGATCAGGACAGAAGCTAGCTCAATGTGCTAATATTTTGAGAAAACCAACGTAGTATAGTCAGCACGCTGAAATCAAAGGGTGAACCAACCACGTGCAAGAGTGGTAACCAATGGTAGTTTAGTGAGAATCTCTCGCTAGATTTCAATGATCCATTGCTAAAGCCTAGCTACAGAATAAGATCGTCCTCTTACACACCCCACCAGAACACAGTTCGCAGTGTCCACCACATCCCCCATTTGTATCCCTTCACCAAATCTGAGAGAGATGTCTTTGCTCTTGGCTTTGACACACTTAGAATTCTTCACGGATTTGGAATGCTTGTTAGCCCGAGAACCAGGGGAGGGTTCGAGAGGGGGGTCCAGATTGTCCTCAACCCTAGGGTCAGAGTCACAGTCTTCCAAGTTAATGGGAGGTCCTTCAAAGTAGCGGGAAGAGGGAGGGCCAGGTACAAAGTGATGGGAATCCGGCAGGAGAGGGGGTAGGTCTAGAGAGGTGATCCCGGGGGATAGATGCCAGTTTAGAGGGTGCAATGAGAGGGCACTCAACAACAAAGGGAATAGAGGAATAACCTGACGAATAAGAGGCATGTAGCTAGGAATTGAAGGGATACCACAGAAGGGGGGAGATAATATGAATCTAGCTAGGGAAGTGAGGCATGAGGTAGGGAGACCTCCAGACACGAGGAGCTAGGGTCAGTTGGAAAATCCAGTGTAACTTCCCTAGGGTAACCAACAAGGGAGACTAGGGGTGCAGATAGTGACACATCTGACAGTGGATGGGGTGATGTGGTCCAAATGGGCATAGATACATGCAGGTCATCTGTATAGTCAACCAGATCTACCTCCATTTCTGCCAACCTATCGACAACCCATGATGCAAGTATAAGATCCCTCACCAGATTCCAGGTAGGGTGATGAAACAAAGGTGTGGAATGAACCCCAGGATAGCCGTGAGGTAGGGAGTAGGAGGGCGGTGCCCACAAATAGTATCAACAACCCTGCAAAACACTAACCAAAATTAGAGCTATAGCAGATATGGTGTAATCACTCCATCGCCATCCTCTCCTAGGTTGAAGAGTTATTTCTTCGTCATATATTTGTTTAAGTACAAATTCAAATTTTCATCTAGAGGCATGTATTTATTAGTCTTATTATGAGGAAAACTTGTTGTTCAGAAACTCCACTTTCATTTCTAGCAGGGATGTACTTGGATTCAATTTACTAAATTATATATTAGTTATTTACTTAATTAATAATTTTTTTTTTTAAATTAAATTTTTTCATTTATAAAAAAATATTACATCGTTTTCTATTGTTTGTTTTGTAAAAAAAATTTGGCCTCAATCTTATTAGATTTTTTGGCTAGTAGCAAATTTCCAAAAAAGATTATACCAAACTAAAACAAGTTTGCAGTCGAAAACCGGAGAGGAATAAACAATGAAATTACCATCAAAATGAAGACACAACAGATCACCATTAGGATTCAGATGAAGTTACTAGAGTAGGATTCTTCAAACTAGAACCAAGAGGAGGTGGAAGTTGAAAGTCACAATGCACATGTTTTTCGATATGGCCCGAGTGGCCATCCAGACATTCCAAGCTATCCTATATGTGCCATTTATTCCATTAAAGACAAGTCAAACTATCCTGCATATGCTATTTATTCCTTTGGAGGTCATTCATGAAAGAAATTTATGTGTTTCAATCATCATACCTTGCCTTAAGGAGTTAATTAGTAACGTTTTGTGTTTCCTATGCAGGGTGAGCACCTCACTTAGAAGGTCAAAATAAAATATTGATTTCCCATCTCTGTGAGCCAACCCCTCTAAATAATCAATATCTTCTTGCATGTTGTGTCAATTTGGTGTTTGGAAGGTCATTGGCTCCTCTAGAGTTGGAGCTTGTAGGTGAGGGTGACTAGATTGGCACCGCTCACTAGCCCCCCAACTAGAATGACCATGTTGTCATGGCATGGTGAGGCTGACTAGAAAGAAAAAGCACTAGAGTTTATAGAATTCATGTGAACTCCCCAAGAGAAGGGCCTTTAGCATCACCATAGAGGAGAAACATCTCAGAAACTAATTGACACCAACATAGTCTATGGGTTGTGGATTTCCATAGCCCCGGGAAATTAAGAGGTGGTGTAGGCCCCTTGTCCATAGGTAAGGCCTATTGAAGACTAACAACAGAGCCTCATCCAAACTAATATGAGATTGTTGAGGGGTATAATGAAGAAAAGGAGTGCTTGAGGTCAATAGCTTATATTCCTGGCCAAACCCACTAGATGTGAACCATAAAAGAACACCCAAGTCCAGTTGAAGTAAACTATGCATGGCATAAAAACCAACATCCAAAAGAGATCGAGAGAGGGACTAGAACCTAGATATAAGTAACAAAAACACAATAATATAGATTAACAACCAGACTAGCCAGGGACCCTGAGTTACTTCTTGAATCGACTGTGTGAAGAAGAAGAGTCTCCCGCAGGCTCGTAATTAGGTGAAGAACATTTTTCCATATCTCCTCTATGCCCAACAACTCCCAATCATTTGATATTTTTACGACACCAGGATCCCAGACTCTACTTTTCATCCACAGATTCACATAGAAGACAACAAATGTACCAATAAATTTATATTAGAGAAGTTGAAGGATAAGTTTATAGCGCCTCCATTTTCCAATCCTTCCACCCTTGAATGCACTAAACCACCAACATCAACGAGCAACAACAAAAATAAGTCTCAAAGCGCTAAGAGATATCCATCTTAATTTAAACTTATTTGTCACACATTTGGTGCATATGGGCGGCATACCATGACACCCCTTCCTTTATGAGTCCGTGGAATTCGATAAAGTGTCTCGCGACCCTTGACCCCACTAACACTTTGATCATCCATCCCATTAAAATTATTTAATTATTTAATTTAATAATTAATTAATAATAGTAAAATATAATAAATTAGTTCAATTATTTTTATAAACCTAGTTTACATAGTAAAATATATTAAATGAAACATGCTCACAGTGGTTTTACATAGTAAAATATATTAAATGAAACATGCTCACAGTAAACTAAAATAATATTTGTTATTTTTAACATCAATGTGCACTTCACTACAAAATAATTTAAACCATTTAAAAGGTGTTGCTTTAACTTTATTAAATTAGGTATTAATTATTTATTTAACTAGTGATGTATTTAACTTTTCTCTTTTTGTTTTTTCTAATTTTAATTAGTGGGTAGTTAAAGGTATTATTTTTTTCATGTTTAAGAAATTACCTTGTTTTTATTATATCTATTAAATTTAGCAAAGAAAGTAATTTTTTTTTTCTATTAAGGTATTCAAGACTTTATCAAGAAAAAATTTGGTATATATAGTTCAATTTTTTTTCCATAAGAACTATAAGAAAAAGTGATATACATTGATTAATTAATATGAGATAGATGAAAATTATGTTGAATAATTTTTAAAAATATTTTTACTATCTCATGCATTACAAGGTTTATTTGATGTTAGGATTGTTAAATACGGTGGAAATTTCTCTTAGTATCTATTGTATTATGGGTGCAAATATTAGAACAAATTCCTTCATCTTAGTCATGTAAATGCAAATGCATGAACATGCTTTCGCAACAATTTAACAAGTTGTTTCTTTTGTGAATATTCTAGTGCCACCGCTCCCTAAAAGCATGAACAACACATATACCCCTTCAACAAAAGGTGAGACTAGGATTAAGGTTAATTAGGACGATTAACATTAACCAAATACGGTGCTTTTGCCCGCAAATGAACATGTTTTGCATGTCACCACCAGCATGTGAACCTCACTATTAAAGTATATTGATGAATAAATAACTTTTTTTTGCAATGCCATACTTAGCTTACCAAAAAGACAGGACTATACTTGCAGCTATCCAACTTGTTTTTCAAAACTATCAAACAGTGCACAAATTATTATGTTCTAGTTCTGTTGTTTTTCAAAGGATTCAAAACACTGCATATGCTTATATTAAACCTAACATGTGGGATATGATCTACTTTCTACCCAGAAAGAGGATGAATAGATTGTTTTTTCAAATAAATGCCCATGACATTTTACCAGATATAAAATCATAAAAAAAAAAAAAAAATAGTTTTCAATGGGTTCAGATTGTGGATTTAGGTTTTAAAAAGATAATTTAACGTTTTCAAAATGGTTATCTTTGTCTATGTAGATTGCAGTTTTCCGAACATTGCAGAAAGGTAAGGCATACTATGAATTTGTTGTATGTCTTTCAAAATTTACAATAAGCTGAAAGATTCCAAAATCTACAAATGAGTTAATTCCAGAAGTCTAAAATCTGGACTTTTACTTCTGAATGTCTGATTGAATAATAAGGAGTCCTATGACGAAGGCCTGATCGATTCCATGCTGCACCACAAGGCTGAGTACGTCGTCTCCTAACATGACCTCCGATGTCGCTTGCTTCCGTCTTGCCTGTTCCATTCAATGAATGAATCCATTAAATTACCCACTACACTCACCCTTTAATAAACTGAACAATGAATTCATAGTATTCAAGTTATAACATGACAACAAACCTGAGCGACAATTTCACCAGAGCGACCCAATAATGTGAAGGAGGCGGCTGGCTTGCAGAGATATCCCTTCATTTGATAATGGCAAGCCTTCGTATTATGACCTTTTATTGGATTTATGACAACTTTGGCGGAGGGTTTGCTTGAGAAAAGTGTCAATACCGACGTTATAACGGTAAACGCTGGCTTCCCACAGCCACGGCCATCTCCTCTGAATGCATCCCATCGCTGGTTAAAACTCAACCTCCACTAAACCCACAAATAAAATAAAAAACAATCAACATAAGTAAAGTCAATAAAATAAAAAACAATCAACATAAGCAAAATCAATAAAATCTATTGAAAAGGGGCAGGCCATCCCAGATTTCTAGAATATTTCAGAATTTAAAATATACTTAGAGTTCAAACAATTGATTTTAGCATTTGCTAATATTTATTAGATTTCAAAATATTTTTTAAATCTACAATCTAATTAAGTTCAACTGAAAATAATAATACTTTATGGCGACGCATGGTGAGAAGAATGTTCCCCACAGCATCCATGAGGGAGAGTTTGTATTTGGCCTCAGATGAGTAATCATCAACTCTGAAGACCAGATTTCCATTTGAATCAAAGACTGTGAATCCTTTTCCATTAAGGAAGAGAGATCTCTTCCAAACTGTGAAGGTGGAAGGAGGGTGTACTTCACACAAATTATCATCATGGCAACTCGAAACTGAAACTCCCGGGGCCGAAGAACATGAAACGCCTGGATGCACCCGAGGATGCACCTGGAAAACAAAATCACAGATAATGTAATCACAGTTGATATCTTTCTGAATTCCCTAATTACAAAATAATATCAAATTAAATCATAAACCATTCAAAAACGAATTAGAAAATTCACTAAACATGTCACGTTAATAAATCTGTGAAAATTTAAGATACCAATAATTAGAAAAGTAAATTTTATAAAACACATACCCTGAGCGACGAAAGACACTTTGAAAGAATTCCTGCACTCCTTTCAGATTTATTCATCGGAACATACATTTTAATACAACAATGAAGGCTATATTTATTGGCCTTGAGTCCTGCGATTGAAACCTTCCATTGAATAACAGTAACTGAGTTTTGAAATGATTGTGTCAAGATGAGAGTCTTCTAGAAAGCCTTACCCTTTGTATTTAATTAATGCGAATGCAGGTCCAAAATACTAATAAAATTATCATTTATTCATTAGATAAGTATCGTCAACCTATTAGGTGATGTAAATGACAAGAAAAGTCGGTTGTGGTGCGCAAATATGAAGGTCGCTTTTAAGATTTTAAAATGTTACGAAGAAATCAGATATTCCCCATTAGCCTGGATCAACCTAAGAGTCATAAAAATTCGAACACAACTTGAGATATTTTAATACTCTTGCTATATCAGATGTTAACGTACACTATTTGCACACATATAAATACGCTTATTAGTTGTCACAACTCGTAAAATATTATGAATGCCTCTCGCCATCTTAAAATTTTAATAATGTTTCACTTCAAACCTAATAAAGACGCTTCTGTATAATAATCAAAAGCCGGCCACCTCATTTAATTAAAGACGTGTTGGCATATTTAAACTTCAGAGGAATTAAGTATCTTATGGCTAGAAATGCACGGCCCATGCTCGTTCAGCAAAATAAGATGTTCATAGTGACGGTAGTTGGCTTGAGTGGAGGGTCAATGGTTAAAAGAGCACGCAAATAAAATATTTTATATTTCACCCTATCCAGGTATCTCATCTTTCCATACAAGACAATAATAACACGTCATTCACTAAACAAAAAAATTGTTTTAATAATATTATTAATAATAATTTGAAAGAGACCAGAGACAGTTTTAGCCCTTAATCTATTACTTTTTTATCTTATTAGGTAATGAAAATTCTTAGTGAGTGGTTTGATATAGCTATATAGGAATATTATTGTTCTATTTAAAAATATTTAAATTTATTAAAATAATGAATTATTGTGTTGAGAGGTGCTTTGTAGTTTAGTATAGAAGAGAGGTTGTAATATTATACTATGCAAATTTTTTAATTCACTGAATTTACATAAACATCATAATAATAATAATTAATAATAATTAAATCAGTCTAGATATATCATAACTCTTGATCTATCAAGCGCGCCGAGAGAGATCAAATATCTTGATGTGCAAACATTTCTTCAAGTTTTGCACTAAAAAAGGAGGTTTGCACCTTGAGATATTTGATCCTTCTCTACAGTTGATAGATCCAGAGTTAAGATGGATCTAGGATGGTAATATAAGAGTTAATCATGGCTTTGTCTCGTTACCTATTATTTTAGCATATGTAGTGTCAACTTAGAGATTATTTGGAAGTGATATGTTAGGCTATGTCAACATACTCTAGTCAAAATGGTCATCATCGTTCTTCTTTACCATCATGATATTGTTCTTATGGTGAGATGTCCATATGATCTTGACAAGCAACTAAAAATTCTCAAGGATTTCTTCTTTATAATGAGTATGATTACTAAAATTAACAAAACTAATGTTATAATACTCAAATCCAAAAAGATCACTTATGTTAACTTCATGTATGACAACAATAGTTTGGAGGAAGTGACTTCATATAAATATCTCCAAATTAATCTTCTTCGTGAGCTTCATTGGAAATTTAGCATGGAGAAAATGATAAATGGAGGGTCAAAAGTTTATTAAGGCAAAGAAATTTATTGCAAATCAATGGACCTTTTGCTTTGGGAAAGGAATAAGCTCCTCTTTCAAACTTTGTTCACTCATATTATCTTATATGGTTGTGAAGTCTAAGGTTGTAACATGTCTAGAGAATTATGGAGAAGGATAGAGAAAATTAAGAAGCATTTTATAACTCATAATTTCAAAATTAAAGGAAATACAACTTTTTATCCCTCTCATGGAGATGTATCTTTTCCCCAAGAGTATGTTTATGACTAGGTGCACAATGTATAATAACCAATGTTCCACGATGACATGTCCCTTGGGGTGGGGGGTGTGTTCCCCATATTTTCCACACCCCAGGGATGGGGGGACGCTTTAGGAATCGTTTCCCCATGTCCCCATTCGGGGAAAACATGGAGAAACACATGGGGAAATGTCTCCCTAATGTGGGAGATGCATTTAGCCAAAAGGGGGATGTCTAGGCATCCCCCTCCAAGAACCTCCTCCTAGATTTCTCATCCAAAAACCCATTAAGATAGAAAAGAGAGAATTGAGGAGTTTGTAACCTTGTTAATTAATGAAAATATTAAATTCTTAATTTAAAATGATAGAAAAGGTTACTTCAATTTTGACATTACCATTAATTACTTTAGGATTTTTAAGAGTGGTTCCAATCTCATAAGCTTCATATAGAGAACATAAAATTTCATATTCCATTCAAAATTAAGAAAACTTGTCTCGACGGCGGAAACTCAATTGGTTAATCTGAGAAATGTGAAATCGTTGAAACTCGAAAGACCTAGGTTCAAATCTGCCCTATTGTGACTCGACCTATGGGGAGGAGGACATATCATAGTCCTGCAGAGGTTTACTAGTAGTTATGTGTCAAGTGGGCTACTAGGTTCCTCTAGGTTACAAAAAAAAACAAAAACAAGAAAAGAACACCAAACTTAATAGCTTTTATCATTTCAATATTGACAAGATTATAGTGTTTCCATTGGATTGCATAATGTTGAATTTGTACGGAATGGATTGTTGTTGGGATTTTATCATTACTATTCTTATTTTTATAATTTACAAATGGGGACCCTTATGCTAGGGACCTTGACATCCTCCCATCCTTCCTTAATTTCCCTAAATTTCTTGGGTGCTCCCACATGTCCACCTTGTGCATCTTCCTACTTGAGTTAGATTCTCTCAGCTATCAGAATTAACCAAGAGCTTTTACTTCTATGATGTTAGTAGAATTGCATGTGAAAGAGTATGAAAAACCACATGTACATACTTTTAAGGAACATGAAACATAAATGAAACCATCAAACCAAAGAACACATGCAACTTGATAATGAAGTTCACCCAATGTGGGTTACGTCGCTGGTCCAAGAGTTAAGAGTGGGGATGTTGTTTCGTTAATTGTTGCAAGATGATGATGAGTTCATGATGTGTTCTTTGTTAATACAAGGATGAAATCACTTAACTAGAGTGGCATGTCTCTCTACACGATGTTATCCTACAAGAACTCTAACTCATATAAGCTCTCCTTTAGCATGACAAGAGCTCAATCTCTCACATGAAGTGGCAAACAAGGATCTTCTAACAAAGTGACAAACAAGGATCTCAACATCAAACATGGCATAAGTGCATGTTATACCTCCACTTCTGGGGATGAGCCTAAAAATGCACACCTCTGCTGAAGAAACAAACTGCACAGTTGAATTCTTGGCAAAAATTTGTGAAATATGACTATAAACTTAACCCCTTTATGACTCTGTCAAATGTGGGCTCCCTAGGAATCTCAAAGATTCCTCAAAGGTTCTCTTCTACGAGATGAATGAAATTTGGTTGCTTAGATGAAGAAACAAGTAATTCCATCATGTTCCTTGCAAAAAAATGAGAAAAATGAGTATAAAGTCGGCATAAATTTGACAGCTTAAAAAATCCCTCCTAAGGAATCTCCAAAATTCCTCACTGATTGTGCATGGGAATATTTTGTGAAATATTTCAGGGAATATCCCTCTAAAATATTCATGTCTTGAAAGATGTTCTAAGGCAGACCCCTCCTAGATATGTGGCTCATTGTTCCCTCTCGGTTCTGTTGGGTGCTCGGTTACATGCTCCTACTAGTATTAACTCTGTCGGGTCCCTCCCGCATGAATAAAGTATGCTTATGTATTGGATTATTGATAGAGTTTACCATGTTCCATCTATTTTGTGGCTTGGTTGGCACGCAAAATTATTAGGCGGTTGGGCACTAATTGGTCCTTTATTCGATTCATGTGTCAATCATTTTAATACCCAAAACAGCGTTGGTCAATGAATCAAAGTTTGTTATAACTGAATATGATTTGAACCTCCGTTGTCCATTATTTCACATTAACTGTTGCTAATAATAAAATTGTTATAACCATGTAGGTTATATATATGGGATGCATGTTAAACACTTTGGTTATACTTATATAACCAACATATATACCATTTAAATGTTTGACCACATGCACTATACAATTTTATTTATGGAATATGACCATTTGAATGTTTTATATGATTGGGTTTTAATATGGTTATACCAACCATATAACACATTCAAACTATGTCACAAATTTGTTGACCACCAACTATTTGGTTTTTATATGGTTAAAATAACCATATTTTAATATATGTAATTATATTTTAAATAGTTTTTTGTTTATGGAATTTTTTTAAATATTATATATATTTTTTTGTCTTTTCTCCAGGGGAAAAGAGCTAATGATTGCATGCCAAGTATCAATCATTACTTTTATAATTTATTTTCACGTAATCCTTATGGTTCCCATGTAGCACATTGTGGGCTACAATTTTCTTACTTGTCCTCTCAATTTCAAACTACGATAATTTGGTCATACAAAGTCGGATTTGAGTGATATTTCTGCCACCGAAATCGTAATGATGAGCGTTGTAGATTGACCTTAGTTTCACTTAGAGTTGAATACTTTAATATTTGAGACATTTTTGAGCCACTTGGATCACTATTCTTGTGCTCCCGTGGCCTAGAAACTTGGTAGAGCATAGAAAAGAACAAGATAAACAAAATGGGAGAAAATATGCTTCCTAAGGTGGTAGAATAAGATGCCATGTATTAGCTAATTGAATGGGGAATTGAGGAAGATGTTATTGTATAGAATAATGATAACATTAAAATATTATCACATATAAATTTATGGAAAAATTGTGGTGTGATAAAGAATTAAAATATAAGAGAAAATTAAGATATTATAAGAAGGTGATCCACACTAATTTAGAATATCAAAAGTGAGTGTCTCTCCATTTTAACTACTGAGAATAAAATCAAAATTACTAAAAACACAAACTCTTAAAAACTCCATAGTGAAAAAAGACATTAGACAATTCCTTATAATATCATACAATGACATTAGATTTTAATTCCAATATATTTTTTATGATATTAAGAATCTCAAATATCCATCTCAACAAATCTATTATGATTATAAAATAATTATTTTAAAAGTTTACATAAAATCTATGCAATTTCTTCCCTTTTATAATTTTAAATAAACCAAAATTAATTTTAGTAAATGTTAACAACTATCATCTATCATCATAAAATAAACTAACTCATATATATATATATATATATATATATATATATATATATACTTACTCAAGTGCCCACCATTGGGACAATTTAAGAGAGACACACAAATAAAATATCTTTTTTTAAACCTCATTTACTTCATCTCATCTTCTCCTATGCAAGTTTGTCCTTTCAATATGATAAGAACCTAAGTTTTCTTTACATCAATTGTCTCATATAAATAAGAATAAAACATTTTCCAAGAGTATTTAATATAAGTTCTCAACCATGAATCAAATTTAAATTATAATTTCTCTTATTATATAAACTTTAAAATGTTGAATTACTCCTTTCATTGAGCTTCTCAACCAACTTTCGTATCTCATCCTGAAATCAACATGTATCATACATGCTTTATGGCCAAGTCCCGAGTGATCTCTTCAGATGTCCCTTCATCATCTTTCTCCATGCCAGTTGCCTCACCCAGGTTTTGTCCTCTCATCTCCCTCACACCTAGCTGACTTTCACCTCTGTGTTCAAGATTAGGCACTCAACCACCCCCCTTGGAAGCCCATGTTTCTTTCAGTTCCCCTCCATACCTCTTTACACAAGGAAACAACCATGACTTAGGTAGGAATATAAAGAGGTACTTTTTCATTGAAAGAGTTTTCTCAATTTTGTTGTCGATAAAGACATTAATGTTTCACAAGTGAATTCTCTAAAATTATTAGAGCACAAATATTGATCTAGTTGAAGAATAATTGCACAAACTTGCAAGAAATTGAAAAAGAAAATTGGAATCGAGAAATGAATTTAATTATCCAATATTGTTTTGAGAAGAAATACAAAAAGCAACTAGGTTAAGCTTATTTGTACATGCAGTAACTATGGATAATTAAATTTAATTGAAGCTAAGTGTGCTTTATGTTCAGTTAATGTGCACATGCACCACATGTGAGAACTAGAGTTAACTAACTAAATTCTAATGCACACCACATGTAAGCATTAGAGTTAACTAACTAACGCCAAGTGAACACCACATGTAAGCACTCGAGTTAACTAACTAAAGCCATGTGCACATCACATGTAAGCACTTGAGTTAACGAACTAAAGCCGAGTGCACATCACATGTAATAACTAGAGATGAATTGAATCTAATTAAGGATAACTAGGTGCATGTACACCAACACTCCCCCTTAATCATAGCTTAGGTGAGTGTGATACAAAATGAATGAGTCTCGGTAACAAGGCCATTTAAGGTACCCATATATAATTCATGAAAGGAGGAAAGAGGGAAAACCCAGTGGGAAGAAACCCCTCCTCAAAATATAATGCAAAAAGTAGAGAAAAGACAACTTCTTGGCAATTGTGCCCTTCACCTCAAGATGATCTCGCAGAAATCGAAACTTTTGCTCAGTCAAAGTCTTACTGAAGATATCGATAGTATGATCGGAAATAAGACAGTATCGAAAATTGATGATCCGATCATGAATGACTTCTCTAATGAAGTGCATGTGGATGTCGATATGTTTGGTTTGTTTCCACTACATTGGATCTATGAAAAAATTTAGCGTACTTTGATTATCACACTAGATGATAGTTGGAGGATGGACACTGGTACCAATCTCATATTAGAAATGTTGTAGTGAAATGGCCTTAATAGTGGCATTGTCTACTCTTATGTACTTAGCCTATGCTGATGATAAAGCAATGACATCCTTCTTCTTGCTTGACAAAAAAATTAGGCTGGATCCCAAACCAAGTACATAACTGGAGGTGGACTTGTGATCAATGTTGTCGCCAACCAAATTTGAATATGTGAACCTATTGATGGTGTTGCAAATTGGTCAACGAAGGCGATCTCCTTGATTTGAAGTCCTAACTATACCTCACACCATTTGGTGTAGGAGTCCCATCCGGTATAAAGGTCCGGTTGCCAAATACTCAAAGATCTACCTTGGCTCTAGCTAGCAGCATATGAGAGTGTTACGTTGGTCTCTTCAAAAAACCAGGTAAGTGTGCATGGTGAGTGCGTAAAGTAACTGTGTCAAGGTTCTGTTACTGCAAAGGGATGGGGAAAAGTGATCCTCTAAGTGAGAGGTAATAGTACCACCCAGGAAGAGACACACGTGAACGAGGAATGGTCTATCCAACATCCAACAGAATAGTCTACAGCAAACGCTATAGTCGTTAAAAAAAAAGTACAAGTGGAGAATCATCCACCATCCAACGAAGTAGTCCACAATGGATATGATGGTTGCTATAACCAATAAGCGAGGAAGGTCTATCTAGTATCCTGTGGAGTAGTCCACAAGGGTGAGACAATAGTGATAACCAATACACATTCCCAACAAGGTAAGTACTAAAACAACCAAAATAGTTCAATATTCTTATTACATGTGAAACAAACATGAATTACAAACGTCGAAAGAATAGTCTTACAAACATCTATAAGACATGCATGAAAATGTGCTAGTATGAACAGGCTACTATATTAAGCAAAATTTCCAAGAAACATATGCACATCTTACATCACTAGCTTTAGTAGTGAGACGTTGGAGCCACTCCTTGCTCCTCAAAGAACTAACTAAAAACTCTTTATGCTTCGTGGGAGGAGTCAAGGTTAAAAGTACATGCTCATATGATGGGAGGGGTATATATAACCAAGGGTGATGCTTGAACCTTGTGACTCTCGGATTTCCCTCATTACTGTTCATCTTCCTTTGACTGCTCAATTGACATGACTCTTCATCTTCATTGTGTGCCCATTGGAATTTCAATTTAGATTACATTCAGTTACAACAGATATGGCCCATAATAGTGATGTGGCCTCGACAACTCATGACACGACTTGACATGACACTTTGACATGGACTGGTTGGCTGTGATGACAATGTCAAGAAGTTGTTGTTGCTAAGTGATGGATGTGTTCTTGGATGCACTTTTTCTTCTTCTCGACATAGCTTGATGCTATAGGTTCTTCAATGATCATGGTATTATAAGATGGTTGTATGCATGTGTTCCCTTCGCTTATTCCTTGATGAGTCTTCTAACATGTTTTATCCTTCTCCATATCATTCGTCTTCTCACCATGATCTATCAGTGTGCCTATTCCTCCAATTCACTCATGGTGGGACAACATCAAATCCAAAACCTCCTAGTCTAAGATGATGCATTATTTTCCATGGACCGGGCTCGAGACAGATGAAGGCTGGGGAAGAGGGCCCAATAACTGTGCACTGCAAAGTTCCAGGCGAGAGGGTGGCAGACTGGTCACTGATACTTTGTATAGCACAACTCAGGCTTGACTGAGGAACTCTAGGGCACAATATTCACTGTAAGGGAAAACTATGTAGTGGCCAGTGGGAGGTAGGATTGCACACTTAAGGTCACTAGTAGAAGCTACAAGGAGGACCCATGGGGCACCTCTTCATAATTTTTTCAGGGAAGACAAGACAGGGCAGCAGAGGGACCATATAGGACAGTTCTGTGCATTTTTGGGAGTAGTGAGTCCTGGATGTGGGAAGACATTGGGAGAACACCTCTACGCAGTTATGGAAGGAAAATACGGTTCAAGTCTCTGCGCATTGCGGAGTTCCAACAGGAAGGGAGTAGGGTTGATGACTGATCTTGTGAAGTGCATAGTTCAGGTCGGGCCTTGAGGAAGTTTCTATGAAATTATGGTAAGGAAGGAAAATTGCTCACCTCTAGGATTACGTAGTGCAACCGCCCTCGGGGGAAACCTCAAGCACTATGTAGTCCCAGGAAGAAGAGAAGCATAAATGAGGGTTGAGACTACACAATGCAGCTTAGTTAGGGTTTGGTGAAGTGGGGTTGTTTAGTTGGGATGATTTTTTGGAAAATGGCTAAGTGTGGGAGGCAAGTGAACTTGTGAGGAATCGACATTGTGATAAAACACTTATCATACTTCAAAAACATGACAATATAGACCATAGGACAAAAGGACAGAGCATTTCCCTCTGTGAGACTGTATAGAGTTAAAAGCAACAAGTGTGACACTTGGGATATACCTTTGGACGACTATGACGACACTTGTGTGACAGTGCTTAAAAAATTGTGTATGAGTGTGATACATGTTTACATGGCTAAGAAAACTTGTATAGACAAAAACCAACCTTCAAGGTTACAAGAACGATTCACAAACATTACATAACAACCAAACATGTCAAAAGAAGATAATTGATCCAACAAGCGAAAGGGAGCACGACACATAGAGGAAACACATGGAATTACTTTCAGTGCTTGCAACCATGCATGTCATTGAAGACAAAATGATATGAAAATGATAAGCAGTCCCTAAAGCTACACTAAGAGGTTTATTTCAATAGATGTGCTTTGTTTTCCATACCTACCCTCCAAAGGGTTATGCATCAGATGGAGTCTTCATGTGGTCTCAATCTTCTATCATACCTTGGGTTCCTTGGTCTACTTATCTTTCTCCTCATCTCCTTGAGAGTCATCTAGCATGTCATCCTTATTCATGGCCCCTGAGAGACACAATTGTGAAGTTTCAGTGGGTAGTGACTATTGCAGGATGAGGATTTGGGAGGACACATCTATGCAGTTTCGGGATGCATGGTATATTGGGAAACTGAGGGAAAAAATGTGTAGTTTTAAGATGCAAGGCATTGTTGTGGGATGAGCACCTGGAAGGACACATCTGTGCAGCTTCAAGATGCAAGGCAGACTGGGCAACTGAAATGTCTCAGGGACAAAACTGCACAGTTTTTGAAGACAGTGGGTTCCGCCTAAGGGACGAACACTGGAGGAAACCACTATGAAGTTTTGAATGCCAAGGGAGGCTAGGTTTTCTGTGCTTTTCACACTTCCAGCAGGAGAGGGAAAAAGATTGAGGGTTGCATATGTGATGTGCGCAGTTTAGGAAAGCTGTATGAGGCTAGGTTGTTAGGGAAAATCCAGAATTTGGCTAAGTGTGGGATCAGTGGAACTGATGTGAACAATGATATAACTTGACTATGATCATATACTTGAATACTTAGTGATACAACATAGACTATCCAGAACATATAACACATGCTTCGCTTATTGCAACAACCTTTGTGGAAACTTACGGCAAGTGCGGCTCTGATGATAGAATTTCAGAGGATAAAGGCGAAACTTATGTAAGAGTGTCTCGAATGAGTGTGAGACATGTCTATTTATTAAGTAAAACCCATTCTCGCAAATATTTTCCCTTGAAGAAAAGCAAACTTCCCTTTGCATGACAAACGATAATCCCCATGCCCAAAGATGACACATACTATATAAAGATAAAAGCGTGAATGACTCTTAATATTGAAGAGGGAAGCTTGAGATCATCAACTTACCAAATAAGAGACTAAGGAATGATCGATCAAAAGATCCACAGTAGGCTTCGACATTTAAGTATAGGCCAAAATTTTGGAGGGTGTTGCAGTCGCTACAACACTTTTCAACACACTGGTTGAATACCAGCTTCTCTGTCTTCATTCATTTTAGTGAAGGGTCTTGGTCCTTTAGAGATTATTCATTCATCGTGAAGATTACTTTAGATTCTCCACTTATCCAATGGTAAGACATGGTCCCCATTGTACCATCCTAGTCGAACACAACATAAGATTCAACCAGATCATAGTGTTTCGAATTGGGAAGGGTTGTTTAGCTTGTGAGCTTAATATTTTTTGAGTATAGTTTTTAATCTCTGGTGTTGCTCCACTACTGGCACGCCTGGATAGTACCCCCATAGATTCACACAGGAACACAAGAATTTCTCCACTGCTAGCAAGCCTGGACATACCCTAGTGGAGTTTCCTACTTCACCTCTCTGCGGAGGAAGTCTTTCTCTTCTTTTGCCTCTGTTATTTTTTAAAGAGAAATGTGCATGGTAACTTATTTTTTTTGTGGTAGAAGAGGGATCCCAACTTATTGAGAGTAGGAAAGCTTTTTCATTCAGAGAAGCATATAAATACATCTAATTTAGGTTTTCTCATTTAGATTTCCTCCTTCTCTATTTCTACTAGTTGGATAAGCTTGAAAACACCAAAGTAGAAAAATGAGTATAGGCATGAGGTTCCCAAACTGGACACAAGTTCATGGTTCGAACACAACTCTCCTTATAGATGCATGACATTTTCTGTCAAGACTTCATCAGTCAAAAGTTACAACCAAATATAAAGAAGATGGACATAAGACTATCCAAGGGTTGCAATCTCACAAGATTCTTTAAACTTCAACCACATACACATTTAAAAGTGAGGACGCAGTAAGGCACAACACTTATCTGCATAATGGATATGAAAGGAAATCTAAACAAATAAGACAACAAAGAAAAAGAAAGAAGACATAGAAGTAGGAAACAAAATCAAAACATAAGAGAACAAAATGACCAAAGCAAATAGGATGTAAGACCAGAATATGAAAACTAGGACACACTACGAGTGCAAGATGAGTGCAAGGAAGGGAAAGCTAAGATGCCCCTAATCCCACTCCTAACCTAACAACTAGAAGGTTAGGGTCGGGTAAAATTAAATTTCCTTTGAAATCACTGTGATTCTTCCCGACCTACATCCACAACGATATGAATGATCAAAAGAGATAAAAGATGATGTGCAAGATAAGATATAAAAACTTGAAAAACTTGCACAAGAGAAGGAAGGTCTTTCCTACGGGCAACAAGATGTGTCACAAACACTACTTTTATCCAATCCACATGCTTACATTTTTCAACAAACCTCGGAAGCCTCTTGTGAGTTTATCCTCATCTGCACCGAGTTTCTCAACAAGCATGGGGAAGTATTGAAACTTTATGCCTGCAAAAGAGCTTCCCAAGTAAGATTGTTCCATCCATTCAGTGATTGGAATGTAAAATTCATGATGTTCATCATGAAAGTCTCATGATATTTGAAAATATGAATTTTGGATTTGAGAATCAAGATCTAGATGACAATCTTGTAAGGAAAAATATATCTGATCATTCTCAGCAGTGATTCCAAGAGAGAGAGGACATGCCATAATCATCAGCAAAGGCTGAAGTGCCCCCCTACTTGATGGAAATATGAAGAGAGAGATGTTAAACAATGAAGATCACAGAGTTTGAAGTGAGTGTAATTGGAAGTGGTGATGGGAAAATGATAAGTTGAATGATAGTCACCTAAGATAGAGAATTGGTGAGATGAGTTGATTGAAACATCAAATTCCCAGTTTTCAATGAACAAAGAAAAATCAGTTTGAACAATCTTGTGAATGCTCTGAAAAATCAAACCAAGTTCCTTGGGAGTGATATATGACAGATCACCTTCCTACAACTGGTGACCAATTGTATAAGCATCATATTCATCACAAGAGTTTAAAAAGGATGCTAGCATCGCAAATGAATGAAACCAATTGAGGCATGGTGAATGGGGAAGAACTTGATTCATATGAAAGCTTGTGCGTTCATCATCACACAAGGATATTTCTGGTGTGATGAGAGGACATATTTGTAGTACAAGATTCGCAAGAAGACTGAGGAGCTGACCATTGAGGGAGAAATTCGATAAGTATGACTGTAGGAAAATATAGTTTTTGAGATGATCAACTTCACAATTCCATGACCTCATGAGAGATGAACATTCCCAACCCAAGTTTGATGTGAGAGATGTGCATGAAGACGAATGCACCGTAACAAATTCGTGAATTCGATCATAAGTGAAATTTTTAAAATTTGAGAGATCACACTTGGAATACCAGACATTTTTTACATAGGAATTCACATCGAGTGAAACCATGTAGACATACGAATTGTGCAAGAAAAACCACATCTGATTTAGTTCTGGGGGCTTACTAGAGTCGCGAGATCCTGACTAACCATCAACAAGAGTTGAAGTTCCTTGACTCCTTAGAAGGTCTCAAAACTTTCTAGAATTGTAGAATTGCATTTTGAATCTTGAACGAGATCATCCCATGGTTTGAGGGTGGTTGTTGTTTCTAATTTCAAAACATCTCTTTGAATGGTAATCATCTCTATCACAAATTTCACCAGATTTTTTAGCATCAACAACAATCAGATTACTCAGTTGAAGAGGCTCTTCTGATAGTACATTCAAAGATAAATTCATTGGTGATATCTCATGAGAAAGTTGATTTGAGAGGTTGTCTTCATGTAAAAGAAGAGATGTTGAGGGGTGGGAAGAGTTATCTATGATTTTATTGTTTTCAACTTCATCATGGACAACCTCACTTCCTTGAGTCAATCGAGGAGATAGCTCATCGGATGAAGAAACAAGAGAACATGGAGTATCTCTGCCGCATCTAGATGTGTTGTGAATGGTAGGACACAAGGGAAAGTGAGGTGAAGAGGGAGTTTCGGTATGAACATATTATTTGATCGAAGCATATTCCAAATCTAAATTAGAATCTTCATGAGAGACAGAAAGATCACATGATCTACTTAGGCGTTCGTCATGGCATACAGAAATATCAGAATGACCACTGCCCAAGTCTAGGGGTTGATTGAAAGAATTGATTGTATAGGATGGTCCATCGAGATTGGAGTATTGGGAATTGTTCAAGAATTGAAACTCATTGTTTTGAGGGGGAAATTTTGAAACAAAGAGTCAAAATTGAGAGTTTCCTCACCTTTCTTCTCCTCTACCTGCATATTGTGACTGCCTTGCATTTGATCTCAATTTGAGGCAGTAGGTTGAGAGTTAAGAGGATGTGAAAAGTTGGCTAGTGAAGCAAATTGATCAAGTGAGTCATTGTACTTGGAGTCATGATGTGGAGAAGATGGAGGAGAACATAAATCTAGATCAATATTGAGATTCAAGTTGTGAATGTTGACATCGTCTTGGGGAATGGAGGAGTGAGTATTCATTGTAGGCTTCCTGAGCCATTTTGGATTTTACTCCATTAAAGAGGGAGACGGATGAGAATATGGGATGGGTACTTGATTTGTAGATTTCTTAGCTTCATTATCACTGTGATGGGGCACCCACATCGGGATGGGAAAAGTAGGAGGACAAGGAACAAACGGGGTGGTGGGGCCCTCCTCTGACATCTGAGGAACCTCATGATCTTCAAGAGTCTGGGAGGAAGGGAAATAAGGACGTTCACCGTATTGGAATACATGAACCAAGAGTCTAAACTCTTGTCTCAAGATATCCAAGCTCAAAAGTTTATCAGGAATTTTGCAATAGATGTGAAGGAACTGATCAACAAAGTCCTCAACTGATTCGT